>JAEUWP010000462.1:0-153479 GCA_018524725.1 Podaxis mareebaensis | reverse complement strand
TGCATAATCCTTTATTGAGTCAGAACACTGTAACACTAGATTGTAATCATTCCCCAACTTATAATATAAAAACCCCTTGATGACACGAGGTGAAGCAAGGAAATTCCTGCCAAGCTTCGCTTAGAGGGTTGTTGAATATTCAACAATCTTGAGTGATAGTTAAGTGTTTATAGGAGTTTTCTTCGGTCGACACGACCTACTAGTGAGAGTCAGAACAAAGACCCAGTAGTTCCCTCAGAAGTTTCCATAAGTTGAGAATCAGAAGTTAGCCTTAACAAGGTTAACTAGGAGTACATCGCAGCTGCATATTGCCAGTCAGAGCACTTATCGGTATGAGTCAGTATATTTCTAGTAGTAGTGAGGGATCGCTCTTGCTACCTTCAGTTCTTTGGTACTTGTGTATCATAGTGACGCTATGCCAGAGACTTGTCAATTTAGAACAAACAGTCTAGTTCAGTCTTGAACTAGGGAATCATCGAGACCACCTCACGACAACATCCAGAAGTCCTCGCATCAAGTGAAGATAGCACCAAGCACATACACATTTCCCCACTCCTTCACAACTCTTATTACACCCTTTTAACATTCCTAGCGAGCATTTTGATCTCGTGTCACTTTATTATCTCCTTCATTTCTGAATCAGAGTCCCCCATGAACTTGCTAGGGTGTGGCTTTTGGTAATACTATTTTATATTTCACTTCACATTATCTCTTTTATTTGTTATATACTATAGTAATCCATTTGCTGCCCCATCAACAGACTTGAGCAGATGAGCAGACAGAGATTGGACAAAGACAGGACAAGCCTGGACCAAGGAGTGGACTTGTAGCAGACAAGCAGGAGAGAGGAAAAAGAACCTAAGTTGATATTCTGACTGAGGAGTACAAATGGTAATGATCCTACTTATATACTAGTAGTCAGGATAAAGTCCAGAGAGTAGTAGTTAAGTGAGAAACAATAGTAACTACTTAAAGGAGAATACTAGAAATATGTGAACTGATAACCACAGTGAAGATACCAGAATCAGGAGTCTGTCTGCAAAGCATCCAGATGTCTGAAAGGACAGGGGCAGAAGTGAAACATCAGATAACAGAAAAACCAAGATAAGTTTTTTTTTTTTTTTTTTTTTTTTTTTTTAAATCAACATTTATTGCAATAGACTAGCTACTACAAATGGGTGCGCGATAGCAGTCCCAAGAGCCGAAACCTACAAACACGAGAAAGAAATAAAGAGAGAAGAGAGAAAGAAAGAGAAGAGAGGGGGGAGTGAGGGAGCTAGTGAGAGACAACCAACACAGGATATAGTGTACAGCAATTCAAACAGGGAGAGAGAAAAGAGACGAAGATGAAGAGATGGAGGGAGTAGGGAGCTAACTAGAGGCAAGTGTAATTGAAATAAGTGAGAAGGGAAAGACCCTTTAATGAACATCAGGAGCACCATGTAGAGCCAACCTCTCTCGTCGAGAAAGCCGTTGGGTATTGTAGTCCTCAAAGGTGATTGGTCCTTGTATCTGGTCAGCGAATGAGAACGCTGCCGGGTTTTCGCGGAGGAACGAGATGAGCCAATGGATGTTTGTACGAATACCATATGGCCGGTGGTAGAGGGGACAGTGGTGAATGATATGGTCCCGTGTCTCGAGTTCTTCGCCGCATGGGCAGGAGGTGATGTAGCGCCCTGGGAAGAAGCGCTGTCTGAAGGCGCCGATGGGCGCGTGGTCGGTTACACATCGAGTGAAGCGTGCGCATAGATTTGGGTCAGCCCCAAGGCCTGAAGATAGCCAGGTGCCGCCGTTGGTGTATTTGGGTTCCAAGGGTAAAACCAAGATAAGTGGATGATAATCAAGGGTAAAGGGAAAAGCCACAGATAAACAGAAAAACACGAGATAATTGGATAGAAGATCTGATAAGGAAAATAATGGAAGGGACAGGGACGGAGAAAAGTATTTACAAGGAAAGATATCCAATGGGAACAGAAGAAAGGTTAAACTGAATATGATCCACAGAATCCAGGTTGTAACCAAGGCTCTGAGAGTTTAATGGACATGAAGTGAAGTCCATAACAACCATCAAGTGTTGGACTCATGATCATCTGGAAATCCTCCCAATCTCTCCCATCCATATAACCCCTCAAGTAATGTCTACCAGACAGCTACCTCCCTCACCCAGGCTGCTGGTTATCCAAGTGCAGCCAATGTACTCACCAATTCAAGAAGTTGGAACCCACCAGCTCCAGAACCTGGAGATGAGTTATGGTTCAACTTCCAAGATGCTACAACTTGAGCTACATGACCCCTCTACAACATCACCTCATAGTATTGAACCCAACATCGGGTCCAATATGCAAAGAACCTCATCAGACAGGCATGTACCTTTCTCACTGCCACCTTGACCACAGAGACCCCCACCTTCATCACCTCACTCCAGCAACAATATGAAAACAAGCACACTGCAAAACACACTTCCTCCACAAACTCTGCCTCCTCCACTCATGCCCAACACACAGAGATGGATCAAGTATCTCAGTCTTGAGAGTCCAGTACAACAGATACTAGAAGCTGAACATGAGTTATGCCAGAGAACTACCCCTGGCAGTACCAATGAGAATGAGGAATCCTTGTTGCTGAGTGAAGAGCCTATTTCCATTGAGCATGAACTGACCCCTTTGTCCCAGAGACCCTTCAGTCTCAAGCTAAGGCTTCAGTTGAACAGAAGCCTAACATTGCCACCTACCCAAACTTACCAACCCTCATAAGTGTCCTCACCTTGCAAGGAGAATTGAACTCCATTGCCAAGTACCCCAATTGGGAGCACCACATCTGATGACAAACACTCCCCTTAACTGTCACAAAACTCCTTCCTCCCAATCTCCTTAAAGTCTACACCCAAAGCTGTTGGCTTTGCCTCAGAGTAGGGCATATCACTTCTGACTGTCCCAACCACATGTGCCAATTCTGTCAAGGATGAAATCACCACTCATGGCAGTGTATTCAACATCCTCAGACTCCTGTCATTCCATCTCAATATCAATCTCCTGTCAATGGTCCTACATATGAAGAAGCCAAGAAGTGTGTCCAGTTTCTTACCAACACTCTGACTCTCAGCCAGAGAGGACAACAGAACATGTTGTATGAAGACACTTTCACTCTCATTCCTCAACCCATCCCTTGTGATCATGGAGCTCTAGAAAATACCACTACTGAGTATACTTTCAATCCCATCACAAAACAAACTGAGGGATGACATGTTATGACAAACAACATCCCCATCCAAAACCAATCTAAGTGATGCCTCACAGAGGTTGACACCTGTTATAGGTAGATCAATCTGGAGTTTGATCATACAAAGGGGATGATGTTACACTCTCCTTGTCTTCATCATCACTTGCACCACCTTTCTCCTTCATTGTCTCTTGTTTCCTCTATCATCTTGTCCTTCCATCACTTTACAACTTCTCATCTCTGTTCTCATTTACACCTCAGCTATCAGTTGAATATCAGATCTCCAGAAATCAGGATATACTTAGCACTCAGACTCAGAGATACCTTGTATAGTAATAACCTCTTTCAGTAGATCTAGTATCTTACCTCGGGCTCAGTCTAGTATAATTAGAACACTGAAGTAACTACAAATGTCTCAATATGGACATGTAGGATAGCAATTGCTCTAGTATTTAGATAGCTTGTAAAGTAAGTAGAACTTAGCTTTACAATCATTTGTACATAGTGTGAGAATAGCAGGTCTCCCTTCCGCTTTATCTTCTTGCCACATGAGAGCTCTACCTGCCTCGACAGGATAACTGGCATAACAGCTAAACCTACAGAGTAGCCTGCAACCTTACAAGTCATATCTCTCCCTAGGCAGTCCCTGCAAGATTTCTGACCAGCCTCTAGTTCTCTCTGGAGAACAGACAGGCATTCCATTTCAGGAACTGAATAGTGTCAGTGTGTCTTAGGACAGTATCTCTCTGCACTGGTGCAATGTCCCTACTGTGCCTAAGTAACAGTCCTTGCATACCCTGGAATGATTGTATAGTCCCAAGTCCTTTTGTACCTTGCAAAATACCTTCCAGAAACATGGCCTCTTGTGGTATTTAGTACATTTTGATGTATATATTGACTGTTTTTGGTATATATTGTTTGGGAAAGAGGGTTTTCATTAAACACAAATAAAGGGAGGCAAACAGTGAAAGTGAGTGAAGACAGGGGTAAATGATTGTGACGAGACCCTACACCAAGATCTTACTCATCTAGATATTCCTTTACCTGAATCCTCGGTTGTTCCAAACACAACGTTACTTGGTCCTCACTTATTTCTCGATGTGTGAACTTGTGAAGGAAATGATCTACCCATGCACTGGACGACAGAAATACAACTTTTGCCGATAACGAAAAACCTACTGCAGGGAAGCCAAACTCTCCAATCGCTCCGGAACATCGGCTTCGTCAATACTACGCGTCCACGGTGGATTATATGGGAAGTTCTGTAAAGACCGTCGGTATATGCATACTTGAGAAAGAGTGGGTTCAATGCGCCATGCTTCCGGAGTCTGCGGGGTCGCCCGAGATCAGTCGAAGCTGGAGTCGAGTGCAATTACGCAGCACTCGGAGCGCCATCCTCTCGGAAAAGTGACGTTACACCTTGTATTGGAAAGCTTTCCTTCTTCCATGAAGATAATGAATAACGCGAATTGTTTGGTTGGGAATGGTTTGGAAGGGTGCCTCAGGTTGAATGATTCTCCGTTATGCCGAGAATATGTTCCGTGGTGGGCATTGATTCCGTTTTAAGGCAGTTGAAATCCGACTGGGGGAACGATACAACATGATCGGATCCCAGGATCGTTTCGAGTATTTTCCCGGGGGAAGAGTACTCATCGAAGTAAACGATGTTCTTGTAAGGCGGCATTGAACCACTGGATGCGAGCGGACTGGATTGTAACACGTCCTCTGCTGCCCTTTGTTGTAATATCAATGATAGGGAGAATGTAACGCTCTCTGACGGAGGCGGACTTTTCCGAGAGAACTTGACCCTGGACGAGCCATCGAGGTGGATTAGGGTGATAGGAACCCCCGGTGGAAATTGAACATAGGAATAGCGTATAAGAGAGTTGTCATACGTCGAGGTGGTTAGTGCCGGTCGGGACAAATAACGACGATGGTCATAGACAGTGTGGTATCATCTGATGATTGCGTAGCCTCGATGGTCAAGGAATAGGTAAGATGAAACCGATTTACATTTGTATCGCCTTTTTGCCGATGAAGCCTTGGAGCACTATCTTACACGAAAACCATGAAATGGCAAATCGTGGCCACGGTCCTACACTCCAGGCTCAGTAGGAAACTAGCCAAACGATTGCAAGCTCTGATATCCGATTAGCTATCAGTATTGCCCATGCAAACCTTGGCAATTCGCTTACGTGCTCTTGCCTACTTTGACCCTCTGATCACCCTTTGACGGACTTTGCGAGACGTCAACGAATTGATGCCAAGCTGCAACGCCAAAAAATGAAGCTTGTTCTTTACTATGCTTGCCGAACCATCCAGGCGTGAAGCGTCCCATTTGATTATTCCACGGCCGACCTTAGCTCAGTTGGAAGAGCGTGAGACTGTAATCGGATTCAATATCTCCAGCTCGTCTTTCGATTAGACCCGCACATGAGGAATCTATTAACCTTTTGCCGTCGTCCCTACCTCGCCAGCACTGAGGGACCCTGTTTCTTTCACTCGGTTGATTGACGCAATCGAGTAATGAGGACCTCTATATATCTCGAGTTCGCATGCGATTTTGTTCAACGCCAATTCTTGCTTGTTGTTGTAAAACCTTCCGACCAGAAAAATACTTTCAGCAAACAAATTTTCAGGAAAAGGCCATACCTTAAAACCAGAGCCTGCCGGAAAAGCTGCTGTATAGGAGTCCAAATGTACATTGCAGCTATCTAAAACTTACCCTTGGGTCATCCCTCGCGGCAAGGTAAGGACAGTTTGTCAGGCCGATTAGGTGAAGCAGTCGGACCTGGTCGGGAGTTAAACCTGAGAGCCGCGCCCACTCAAGCCCGTGAGGTTTGGCTTCGCTTCCTAAATTCTTTGACCAAGGAGTGCTTCAAGTGCGCCGATGGTCTTGGACTACCATCCATGCCAGGACCATTTTGGGACGGGAGAGTTGTACGTTCAGACATCTTGTTTTCAAGAGTGAAAAGGTTCAAATGTGTCTCTGGGAATTCCTCCCCAATTTTCAGTGCTATTATAGGTCTGAGATTTAACAATGGTTCGACCAGCAGAGCCTGAAATTGTACTAGTACGTCGAGAAATTGCCTAGGCTCCGTATACTTGTTTGACCCGGTGACGGAAGGCGAACATGTTGAGCGGACAACTTGGATAAGCTAGGTGGATGCGGGCATTTCGCTCCGTGACTTCCATTCCGGTTCTCCGCGGCGCATGCCGACGTGGTACTCGCTCGCTTTGAATTTCGCGAGTCTCCTGCAAACCCCTGACTCTTATGTTCTATGATAACGCACGAGACAATGCACAACGATCTCCGTGAATATCCTGACTGATCTGTGAAAGGCTTGTCATAGGCTCGGTCTGCGTCAGCCCCCACCATCCTAAGTCTGATTGGCTTCCAAGGGCGACCCACACCAACCGAGACAATCACCCACTGCGAAGCTACCTGCGATGTCCATAAAATGAAGCCGCACACAATCGGAGGCTGTCTTCACTTCTTCCTTGCACTCCACCGTCGCCTTCTGCCGACGTCCAGCTGAACCTCTCAGCGACTATGTCTAACAATGAGGAGTCAGTCACTAAGAATGCGGCTTTCGGTGGAAGCACTGCATTGGTCCACTCAGATCCATCCTCCGCGACTTCGACAACCCGACAAAACACTATCATAGAGGCCGAAAAAGAAGATAAGGATACACGCAGGTTTCCAACAGATGAACTATCGCAAAAAATATATGTGAGTTTCACACACCTCTCAGGGGCTACAACAGCTAAACACATCCAAGGTCGATTTCGAACCAAATGATCCTCGCAATCCTCTCTTCTTCCCCAACCGCAAAAAATGGGCTATCACTCTACTTGCCTGTTTTTCGACCCTAGTTGCCTGCAAGTCACGTATACTCTCGTGCCCTGTTTCACATACACTGATGTTATTATATGAACAGCCTCAACAGCATCAGGTTATAACATGGGCTTCCCGTCTATGACCCGCGATCTTAATGCCAGCGAATTCCAAGCAACGCAGGGTCTGAGCATGTATGCACTGGGTTTCGGTATCGTCCCACTGGTTACAGCGTCCTTCAGCGAAGAGTTCGGACGACAGCCCCTATATCTATGGTCAGGGATCGGTTTCCTGGCCATGTATATCATGATTGCATTGTGAGGACTAGCAATCGCTCTCATCAATGCTCTTCACCAAGTAGGGTCCTTAGAGCTCATAATATCCAGACCGTGATTATCGCGCGATTCCTTCAAGGCGCTTTTGGCTCAACAGCTGCAACTATGGTCGGCGGTACTATTGCCGATATCTGGGCTCCTGCGGAGTAAGTTCCACTCATTTACATCAATCGCGGTCCAGCCCGTCGCTGATACATGAAGTAGACGTGGCCTCCCTATGTCTATATTCTCTATCGTGGCCTTGGCTGGTAACGGCGTTGGCCCGGTAATAGCGGGTTGGATAGAAATGAACCCTCGACTGGAATGGCGGTGGATTCAATGGATCCAAATGATGTGTGGTCCCTTCACTGTTGTGTGAACCGAGGATTATGAACTGATCCGGGAACAGGTATGCTGGAACATACGTCATACTCATTCCCTTCGTACTTCACGAAACACGTTCGACGATTATCATCACACGGATTGCTCGTCGGTTGAGGAAAAAAACCGGTGATAAACGCTACCGCGCTCGTGTAGAGGATGAGGGTACCAGTTTCAAGCAGTTAATCTATGTCTCTTGCACTCGTCCTATCTGTGAGTAACCTAGGAGTCCCTGGTTTTGAATAATTCTCTGATCCGCAACAGACCTCATGCTGACGGAGCTGATTGTTGCAAGCTTTAGTGTACGTTCACAAACCACTCATATCCGTCCCATAAGCTGACCCCTTCATTTCAGTTGTGGTTTGGGTTCGCCTGGGGCGTTAACTACTGCATGATCGAGTCCATCTCTATGGTCTTCACCACACTTCACAACTTCAATAGTGGCCAAGTGGGACTTGTCTTTATCTCTATGATGTGGGTCCAATACACCTCTTCGCGATTGATCTCATTCGTGTCCAGCGTCGCGCCACTTCTTGGCTTCTGTTCCAATTTCTACCAGGAGCATCTCTATAGGTGCGTTTCTATCCCAACCATCACTAATTCATTACCGACCTATATTATCACAGGAAATACTTCCCGACTAAGGGTCCTGAGGCGCGCTTATTCCTCGCCATGGCTGCGGGTGTTATCCTCCCTGCCGCCATGTTCATTTATGCATGGACATCATTTCCTCATGTCCATTGGATTGCCCCTATCATCGGTATTACAGTAAGCAGTTCTCCGCCCTACTTGCTGTTGCCTCGTTACTGACGCATGTTCTCAGACTTTCATATGGGGTATCTTCATGATCTACACTGCTGTCTTCTCGTACTTGGCCGATTGGTGAGCCTAAATATGAAACCTTCCAGGACCCTTTGCCTAACCGGCGTTCATAGCTATGGCCCCTTTGCTTCCTCTGCCCTCGCCGGCCAGAGCTTAGCTCGTAAGTCCTATGCACGGCGCTCCGGCAACTAAAATATGCTCATGCTCCAAACCCCGAGGCAACATCACCGCCTTATCATTCCCGCTATTCACACAACAGATGTATCTGCGTCTCGGTATCCCATGGGCAAATACTCTTTTTGCATTTATTGCACTCTTGTTGATGCCCATTCCTTTTGTGAGCTACATGATACAGTATCCCCTCTAGACCCCAATGAACTAACTCTCTTTCGAAAGGTATTATTCTTATGGGGTCCCCAAATTCGTAGGAGAAGCAAATTTTCGCGTGTTGTCATGGAGGCAGACGAAGCCAAAGCAGCCGGAAATACTAAAAATGAAGAAGAACGACCAGCTGGACCCTAAACGCCTATAATCCTTCGTCCTCGACTTGACTCCGCGGTTCAAATTAATCAAATCCAATCACTTCCTTTCTTATCCCGTGGTCCATTGTCGGAGCGCTTGTCACCTCATTGTTTCCCATTTCATTGTTTCTTATTTGGCATAATCAGCCCCCTTAGATGGCACAGCGTGTTATTTCGTCATGTAGCATACCATCGACGTAATTATTACCCTTCCGTACCCAGACCCAAGCACCTCCCTCCCCCTTCCAGCACTAAACCATCCAAATATATCCAATCGCGTTACTCCCGTCTCCCCCTATCTACGCAGCATACAGTAAGTAACGTTGAACTTGCACGAGACTGCCGTTCGTATTTAAGCTTTCCCGAAGCGACCTTACTTTTGCCGATCCCCCGATCAAAACTGCCCCGGGAACTCGGACCTATCAAACACGCACATCCAAGGCCGTTCTCGCCTGTTGATATATAGAATTTGTATGTATATGCTGACGAATCCCGATCCGTTTCGGTTATTATATCTCGAGAAAGTTGCGTTAGGCTCTGTAACGCCTTTTGCAACTCTGAAGGTTCTGTTACGGCTACCTATGTCTTACTTTATTCGAGTCGCTTGTTGCTTTTGGAGGTAGTAAGTATTCCTTTTTTGGTTGTTGGCGTTGTGGAGTGGATCCCGCGGAATCGGGTATATACCCGTGGAGGGCATTCCCTTGCACTCCGGACTCAGTTGTTCTGTTGGTTTTGTTGGACCTTAATCCCGTTCTAATCCAGCAGTTGAGTGTCGAAAGGTTGGCTCCATCCTTATTGGATCAGACGCGATGAATGTTCCCGTGAGAAATTTAAGTTGGATGTACAGTACTTATGGTTCTGTTCTTCTGTTATTCTGGGGAGCTTGCGTTCCGGCAGGTCATTCCGAGCTCAAATTCTGATAGGTGAAGGATTTCGGTCGGGTCGGCTTTCCTGTGCGTTCGCTTCACTTTTGTTTTGGGAGCAGAAAAAATGAGATGGTGTGTTGGTGTACCGGTGCTTGTTAACCTATGCCAACTGGTATCAGGACCTCACTGGTAGAGGTGGTGAAGAACGTGCTTGCGGCTCTACACCAATCTTGGGACTAAGTGGAGGTTGGTAGCAGTTCCCGGTGTGGATAAATTGTATACACGATACTGAAATCACCTGTTCGGCACTAATGAATATCCCATCCTCGTGTCCGCTCTAACACTGAAATTTTATGGTACTTCCTAACTTCTAAGTCCTCTACCCACGGATTTTATTACAGATCATGGAGGATAGTACATGTGGATTAACTGGCTCGAAAGTCCGTCAGCGACAAAGACGCAATCCATTGGACTGTCATCGTTTCATTGACCCCGGTTTCGAGTGCCATCCAGCACAATTAGGATCGTCACAGGACGACACGTTTCTCCGTCTTTTCCTTTCGAGCGACCTCATTGGTCTCTCTGTTAGCTTGTCTAACTTGACTCAAGCTCCCCGGCGGTTCCATTCCCGCCTATGTTGCTTCCACAAGAGTTTTATCTATGACTCTATGGATTGATTGCCTGCCGAATACTGGGGAAATACGTTAGACAACGAGGAGACATACAACCCATCGTTGGCAGTTCTATCAAAGGAGGACCTTACACTGTTGCAATCAGAAGTTTTTCCCGCGGCTAACTGTTGCTGAGAGCGTCACCTTTGGGGAATGTAAAAGGACTAGAGAAGTGCGGCATTATTTTACCAGCCTTTCCCCTAGTACTGGCATCCGTGGACGTAAACGGCCGAATATCCATCGTATCTTGTGCTCCGATGCGTGGGACCAGTGGACTAATGCAGTGTTGTATCCTATTCCAGGGCTAATTCAAACATCTGGAGATGCTCATGTGAGCTGCAGGAGGGTGGCCGTTGCACCTGTGTCAAGTCACTTCCTGATAAGTCGCACTCCTAGGACAAGTCCTGGACAAACGTGGTGTCACAAGACATGGCCGAAGTAAGAATCGCCTTCGACGTAAGCTCATGGCTTCACACTCACCATTTTCGTCACAAATGAGATTCTTTGTCTGTTTTGACTTGACTGGACAGACATCTGACTGTTCTAATGACTAGGTTCGAATTAGGAAGGCGTGTTTATGGGAAAACCGAATGTGGCCGCTATCTGCCAACATCACCGCCATGAGGATTCAACAGCTTTCGTGTCCTTCGATTCCGCACCTATCGTGTGATACAGTGCTAACAGTGATTCCGGATCTGGTCCACCGTAAACATGACAATAAAATGAAGCTCAGTCGGACAAGACGAGGTACAATCATTTCAGTCCCAATTTAAGACGCCGATCGGCTTAATTGCCAAGACTGCCCATTCCTGATGACATCGATCAGCGATGATCGCTGGTTGCCAAAAATGGCTCAGTCTCGACTTAAGGCCAACAAGAGCCACTTGTCTATCTAGGGTGGTATTCAATCTTTCGAGTGCTACCACACACTAGGCACTGTCACATAGCCTCTTCAGGGAGCTTTGCCAAAAGCCCACAAGGGGATTGTCCTCTATGTTACCTTCTCGGGGACACCGGTGGTGTGATATACACAACCGGCGTAACCGGGGATAAGCGCCTGAAACGCAACGGGAACAATCTGTTATCTTCAACTCAAAAGATGCAAAACCGTGACCAAGGGGTGAATGTGTTTATGTGACTTGATATTGGGCAGGAACATCCTTACACTAAAAGATCTTCTGCAGTAAGCGCGATTGCGGCTCGGTAGGTTGGATTGGAGAGCCCATTCTTAAGTGCATAACATTCTGCGGTCCAGGAGATTGCAGTGCAAGCTATCATTTCTGTCGTAAGATCCGCTCTCTCCTTAAGTAAAGGTGCATGGAATGGGACAACTGCTTCCTCTCCAAAGCACTCTGGGAGCATGGACTTCTGCCGTATCCCTTTCTGGTAGCCTTTGATAAGAATTTATGAACGGACGGTGAGGTGACCCTTTTAGAAGTCGCAAACAGGTGGATCCAGGCTCATCCGTCGTGTATCAGGGTTACGTACCAAATACGAGCAAAACTACCGTTTCTGTCAACCGACCAGGGATGATTATGCTATTCTAGAGTGCCGATCATGAGCGGCTCATTTCCCTGATTTTCGCCCAATTCAAATCGGACTAGAGCCGATTCTTAACAGCCCTGACGCTGGGAACATGATCCCCATTACAAGGATCGGCAGAGATAGGATAGGATTGATTTTCTCATACATTCGCTTGATCCCCCATGTTTCACGGGACGTGAGTCTGACCCGTAGCAATCCATATATCATCTTTGGACCAAGTTGACAATAGCTCCCATTGAATGGAGACCTGAGCAATCTATGATCCCAGGAGATCAATTACATCAACTGCATTCGCTTATGAGCTAAAGAAAGCTCTCCCCGTGCCACCCGTCGAGACCGCTTCTTTACCCCATTCCGTCAAATATCCCTTCTGCGGTTGTCTGGATCGCAGCAGCAGCGGTGAGGACGGAAACGTATTGATTGCGCTGAGATGGGTGACTGAATGTACGTATCACCATACGAATTGACGCAACCATGATGAGATAGCAGCGCGAAAATCGTGGATATCACTCACCCTAGTAACATAACCATGTTACCCACTGTCCACCATGCCCATGCTAGACCCCTTCGCATGCTTTGTCGCACCCAACTAAAAGGTGTTCTCATCTCGATATACTGTCGCGTGGTTACGTATCTGAGAGGCGGCTCAATATTTTCATTTTTATGTTGATGATCAGACACCATTTGGCGGGCCGATTCGGCATCGCCTGACCTTCACACAGCTTGTCTGCCACTACCCCACCTCCAACGCTTGACCACGCAGACGACATAATGACGTTAATTGGACCTCGGGTTTACCTTGAGCAGGAAAACTTGTGTCATTGTCAATGTCTTCGATGTGAAAGACGAGAAAGATATGGTATGATTGACAATATGTTGGCAAGTATTGACTTCGACAATTAATCGAAGACTTCGTTATGTGGGAAAAATCTTCGTTGCTCCGCGCTCTGGTCTCGGTCGTGATGCGCGGGTGCAATGGCGGACGCGGTGCTAAATTTAGATATTCCATCTTGCCCAGCATATACGCACCTACATTACCTTGAGCTACATTTCCTTAGAGGATACTTGGGAAACAAACATACATCTATTCCGGACTCACACACCCCCTTCTCATCAAACCTAATTCCCTTTTAGCACACCATGAACAGTAAAAGTTGTCAGCGTGCCGCCACACATCACAGGAAAACCGTGTGGGACTCTGCCTTCTGCACCACCTTGGACCATTATTATCCCTCATCAGAAAATCCCGAAAGATTATAACGACGACGTAACATCCCCTCCGACTTTTTCGTTGCGCCCCAACGACAGAGGTGAGACAGATCAGGAACCAACAACCAATCGTTCCATCACGCGGTCCGCAGCGCTGAAGAAGCGCAAAAACGTCAAGTCAATATGTATCTCGCCTTCTTCCAGGAAATCCAACAACTGCTAAACTTACAACTGGTCAAACACGTCCATACGGGCATCCAGGGCACGGCGGACGAAAAGGGGGGGAGAGGGGCAGAAGCTCGGTTCCAAACGGTGTTTCTGCGTTTCTCCGTTTATCCTTACTTTCTTGCCTAGCTTCACAATTCTAACGACGAAAAAAAAGTTCTTCCATTAGCACTCCAAGCTTTTTCATAACTGGGGGTCAAATTCTGTCGGAGAATCTTTATTTGAAATGGACGCAGCAAGGCCGCCCTGGCAGGAGGTCACGATGCGCCTAACTGTTATGGACGGTGACCTGCCGAGGAGTCCACTCAGAAGGTTCTTGACCGGCAAGTGTCCATGCGCAGTTCGCCGCGGGGCATTTGCCGCCCCCCTCCCTAAATCCAAGTTGATGGGACTTATCGTTACCGAGCCGTTTTCGACTTGAGACGATTAAACGCGTTACATGATTGCTACCCCGGATGGGTCAGGTCACCTTGGAAGTTCCGTCGTCGCATCACAGAGCAGTGCTACTCAAGTGTCGCGTAAGTTCTTACGAAACTTACGTTTGGGCTGGGGTAAGAACCTACTGGGGATACAATCTCGGCTGACACTGCTTCGCGATAAGTGAGATTAGAACTATTCAGACAATGTTCAACTTGAAGTAAAATCGGAATAAAGCTCTGGTTGGGCAAAAATGAAGATAAAATGCATTCCATTATAGAAGTACAGACATGTTCTCAAGAGTGGTAATGCCGTACAGTCTCAAATGACAGCGAATAAAGAAAGCAACCAAGAAGTTACTGCGTCCAAGATTGCGAATCCCGTATCCCAAAAAGGTTAAAATAAGACTAACAAATTAATCATCGACGAACAGCAGCGTTGCTATCAGCATTGAAAGCAGGTCTTAGGGCGGTAGAGACGTGTGAGTCCCTGACATCCCTGAGATACGGCATAGACGGACTGTATTGGTACTGCTGGCCCGGCTGTATGCGCGGCAGGACGGCAGGTGAATGAGCCGGAGACGTCATTGCAGAGGGTGGAGGAGAATTGAACGAAGAACTGGTTGGAGATAACGAAGGTGATGGTGATGGCGACGGAGAGGAAGAGTGGAAGCTAGATCCAGGAGTTAACGCCCGCATCCTCATGTTTGTAGAAGGTGAGTGTGAGGAGTGGTGGAATGGATATTCGGGTTGGGCGGGCGCCCCATTGTACCGTGAAGCCGAGTGTGTAGTTCCGCGGGGCTCTGTTGGCGTCTCAAGTACCCGTGTCACGGGTACAGGTACGCGGCTAGAGCGATGCGGATCTTCAGATACATGGTACTCATCTACATCGTCCACATCCATTCCGTGATAATCTTTGCTGTAGTGATGATAAAGGTCGTAACGAACATGGTGGCGGGATGCGTTCGGGGTGGGGGGTGGAACACTATAATGTGGCGGTGGCACTTGGTGACGAGGCGCGTTGTTTTGCGGTTGAGCCCGCGTTTCGCTTGCCGACTGTTGCATCACAGTCACAGGGGGATTTGACGAACCCGCACTCGAGCGCCGTCGTCGCCTACGTGCACCATCATCTTGGGTCTCTTGAGTTGTATTCGCAGTATGGTTACGGAGGTGCCTCCGCATGTTTGAGTTCACATTGAATTCACGGCCACATTTAGGCCAAGGACATCGGAACGCTGAAACACACAAAATTAATTCACATTCAATCACTATTGTATTGACAAAGCAAAAGGAGTACGTACGTGTCTCACCAGTATGTGTATTGTAGTGGATCTTGAGGCTACTCGGGCGGTTGAAGGCCTTTCCACAAATCATGCAAATGTGCTTCCGTGGAATGCCAGAAGGTGCTCCCCCAGCGATGGTTTCATCGTCAGTGGGGTTTCCAGAATCTTCGAGTGCCTGGGGGGAAGGCGACGGCCCTGGATGTCGCACTGAACGAGAGTGTGACGGATCCGAGGAAGAGATCGGCTGGACGTCAGGGTGGCCAATGGGTGTTTGGCGCATCGGAGCCCGTCCCGGATGCATTGGGGGGGTTGACTCAACGGGTCGGCCATGGCGGTTGCGCTGGTAGGTATCGTGGCTCACTGGGATAGACGACGTCGGCTGTGGGGTAACGGACCAGCCGTCAACTGTCTGGCTAGAAAATTGCGGGGCGTCTTGTCGTCGGGGCGGCAGTGTGGCGCTAGATAGTGGTTGGGTGCGAGAATCACCTATGTGGCGCCAATAGTTGGATGCGGGTTGATGTCTGGGTGATTGTGCATCGTGTGGATGGAGGATAGTAGAAGTCCGTGTCTGAGGATGGGAGGGTGGGCAGTTTGGGGAGTAGGTATTTCGGGCGGGTTCCTGGTAGTCACGATGAACGGCTGGTTAATTCTGGACAGTGTGCACAAACATACCGGATTGTGGTGAGGTTGAGGGCCCATTCTAGAGGGCCCAGGAATGTGTGGCGGATTCATGAGATGAAGTTCTAGTGGATTAGGTGGTAAGTGGAAGCAACCGGCGAAAGGTAGGAGGGCATGCCTGGAAACATTTCACGAATACCGGGGAGGGACATTTGATGGTCAGTGTTGCGTGATTGGGAGGACATTGTTTGGATGGGACAAGAGTAGGAGGGGGATCCAAGGATTATAAAGGTGGGGAGGTGATCTATTAAGACACCGAGAGTAAGCAAGAGTTAGAGCTAAAAGTGAGGCAGTGAGATTGTTGAGAAGCAAGTGGGAGACCGAGGAGACCAGTGATGGTTGTGGACAGATATGGACTCGTAGGTTTGGGAACACACCCAAACACAGCACAAAATGGAAAACAGTCTGAGCAACCCGACTCCTTTAAATCAGTTACCGTGTAACGCCTACCATATGTGACGACATCTCCCGATATGGCACCTCAGCAGAAACGAGGATTGGCGTCTCTGCCCTGGCTCTTCATAATTTTTCTATTACCACCACGTGCAGATCCGAGCATCAGACGCCCTCTTTCCTCCTGTTTCTCTCCCGTTAACCAGCACATTCTGCCCTTCGCACACACCTGAGGCAGCACATAACGCACTTTCTCCTGCGGATCGTCGTGTCAGAGGATGCGAGATCGAGATGCCGCAGTCACACCGCCGTGACATATGTAGCGTCGATCGCATCGCGCTCCCAAACCTGATGAGCCTTCCGGCCGGGCGGCGAAAAGAAGCGGAGGCCAGGAAAGGAAAGGAAGCCCCATGCGGATGACTTTCCTTTTGAGGATGCGCCGGCATTCAGTCTATTCGCCGTTCAAATGACTCAGTGCCGATCTAGTCGCCTCCCCCACGTTGCTTTACTGCTTCGGCCTTCAAACGACTGAATCAGGACGATCTACCAGCCGCTAGCCCACTGTCACTCCGTCAATTTCTATTCCTCCCAACAGGAACCCGTAGCTCAGGGTCAATGAATGCCTCCTGGTCTACACGCTCCTTCCTCTACAAATCACTCCTCTACTCCTGCATACGTACTGCCTCGACGAGGATCGTCATCCAAATACCTTATCAGGACTCCAACTTTCGCCGTCCATCATCTAACCTCTCCTCCGTCCCTTTCGCTCACATAATCTTACTCTTCCTTCAAGTCGCCGAACAGGCCTCCTTGGACCGCGCGGATAAGAATCCCCCGTTGCTCTCTGTCCTTCTTCAGCCATAATCCAAAAGCCTGGCGCTTTAGCTCCGGCTCGGAATGCGAAGATATGTCCATCAAGCTCAAGATTCAGGCTCCCATGCAAGTTTCTATCCCTGTCACATACCGTCACTCCTCATCCAAACAACTACTTGACGATCGTACATCTCTGTGATTCATTGCTCTTTCTCCGTGACTTATCACGGCTTTATTCTTTCTTCAAAGGTCACGCAGCCATCAGGTTAATAGAAGTAGACCCAAAGCCATGCTGCTTTCATTTACTGCCCCACAAAGTCGGCGATTAGTGACCCCACCACTTGGAATTTACATATACAATTTGGATCATTTTCAACTTTTGTAGCGTACCTAATGCACCACGGCAGCACACCGATAGTTCCCCGTTCAGACACCTTGATACAAACTAATGCTCGTGCATCACAACCCCTCCAAGAACAATCTTCTTTCTAAGCCTCCAGCGTGGCGTTCAAGGTTTGCTGCGTAAAGAAGCACGACTTGCTTTACCGCCATATACATCGTGACTAGCAGCCATCACCGGCTTGCTTGTTTCCCCGACATCCTCGGCATTTATCACCGTGTTCCATGAAATTCAGCGACGTAACACGGACGAACAGCCAAATTATTTACGGTACGTTCTATCGCCTTCTTAACAACCCCTCTTGAACCCTAGATGTTCAGCTGCAATTTAGCCCACCCATCCCGAGCCCCTAAAGCAGCTGTTTTCCCAATCATGTCAGACAAAGATGCCTGGCCTCATGAGCTTCATGAGATGATCAATCCATATCCGATCGGCATCCCCACCTGAGTTCAACCTGATGAGGCGTTGATCCACGAGAAGCCCCTTTTTTTCCAAAATACTCTCACATCTTGCCACCAGGTGTGACAACTCTCCTTGCCCAAAGCCCATCGGCGGCCTTCGATGAGCACCGATATGGCCATAATGATTGACCCCCACTGACTAATCCATCGTTGAGTTCGTTATGAACTTGTCGCGCATGAGATCGCAGTCTCCCCCTCGGTAATCATTTTAATAACCGGAACCATCGCCCATAGGCTCACGATGCCTCTTGGACGAGAAAGTACTAGGAGAAGCATGTCTGGAAGCAATTCTTGCCGCGAACAGCGCTGATGCACCAATGGTAGTACCATTCCATAATCTAACCTGCCGTCAGAACCCCAACCTCCACCCAGTAAGCGAAACTTCGGATAAACACACACCATCGGGCAATCGCCGATTTCATACGCTACAGTGATGGACCTCAGGTGTTCGAAGAGGAACGGGGTTCTAGGTGAAGAGAAAGGATCCATGGTATATCACACATGACGTCCAGTTCCCTTGGCGTTCTATTGTCTCATTTGGAGCTGGCTGCTTTGCGATTGGTTCAGTAGTGCGGGAAATCATTGCGGCAAAGTGTACTTAGTTGACACAGTTTGCAAGAGGAAGGAAGGTCTTCGAGGTGCGGGAGTGCCGCAGTTTGGCAGGTGTCGGCATTGAGCAAGCGAAGTGTGTTCCCAGTGCATACGAGCCTCACAGTTACAACCGCCTGCTATGCACGAGACTGACGGATATGGGTTCCTCGGTCCATTGGACGTTTATTTATGGTAACCTTGTTGTGTAGCCCCCTTGACCATCGGGATTATCATAGCGTCTAACCAAGATCGAACCTCAACTGAGACTATATCCATTCAGTATTAGAGTGAATTTATGGCGTCTATATTTTGTACTGGTCAGCGGCCCTTTTCCTCCGGCAGGGGTGCTATATAGTTAACCCGTCGGGTTCTCCGCTCAGTGTCAATCATATGATGTTGCCGCGCTGTTGATTACACCAATATTGTTCTTGGGATTCGATAACACGAGGCACTAACCCTAATAACACAGAAACTTGGACCATAGAAGAGCATCACCGTGGTTGGACGAGTAGCACGTGGTCTACAATGAGCAAGGATGGTTCCCATGTTCGACCTTCTCACGTCTAGTAACGGCGGCAGGAGTTATTATAAGGAAGAGAATACTCATCGATCGCAAGATCCCAATGTCACTGTGCGCGAGTTACATGTATCCCTCTTTGGCACGTAATACTCATCGTTCTTTTATTTGAAAGCCGAGAGAAGGGTATCCTCTGAATGTCCACAAGGCTTAAGATTACAAGTCGGCGGGCATTTCCTCCCGCTTAGGAGGCATTCTTAGGAATCACTCCATAGTGCACTCGTACTTGTGTATGAGTTATTCACCACGGAGCGAGTCCCGGATAAGGTACGTATTAGAAGTCATTCACTATACGCGCTATCGGAAGAAACGATTACAATGGAGCGAAAAGTCTCGAAATAACTCCAATATGTGAGGCAGTGTAGACCATTGTTGATCATTTCGGCAGCGCATGTCAAGCGAAACTCCTTTCGCTTCGTATCGGCACGCTAACATTAGATTCATGGCCAACGCTTCTCTCTCGCGATTCGTAAACATGTGATGTATACAGAATTCCGATTGTTCAGGTGATCACCTCGTCAATCCATACTTGATGTTGTTATGTTAATTATATCGAAGACGAGAAGCGGATTGTTTCTGTGATAGAACCGACCATCCTTCGGACATGGTGTGTAGCCAGCCCGAGAGAAATGTTCTAGACTTCTCTCAGGACCGCATATGTTACCCTCTTGCCAGCAAGTGGGTCTGTCTCAAGAGGGAGTTTTCCGAAACGAGCAAGATATTAATACTTCATTCATTACAACTCTTATGATGTAACACCTTCTATTTGACCTTCGGGGATATGTCAATCCCTGTGTTTTCGCGGCGGTACAGGTTCGGCTTCTCCCTTCCGCGTCGCACGCCATACCCACAACCTATATTCAGTAATACCGTGCAGCCCGTCGGCAAATGTAAACGCGCTCCATTCATTAGGTCCGCATCATATTATTGTTTCAAAACTCAAACAGAGGCGGTGTGTTGCGTAAACCCAACATCTTACAGCCCAGAACCATGTGCTACCATTTTCCCTCGCGTTTCAAGACGTGTGATAATTGGTAGAAATACAAGGGTGATCAGTTGGTTGTTGAGTAAGGGTGAGGAAACTGTTGAAATAAGTGGGGTAATGGTGTACTTGGGTATCGGTTTTGAGAAAAGATGCTTCAAGGGCTTCTGATTTCTTCTAATCGAAGTCGGGCGCGCTGATGAAATCAGAGTTTATGGGAACACGCATCGCGTTGCTATTTGTGAAGGAGATAATCAGTACTGTACCGCCCTTCCTATGCCGGAAAGGGTTGTACTGCCTACCTGTTCTCTTAAAAGAACTTCCACAAATGCAGAGAATGAGTCTAGCACTTCATCGGGTGGGGTAATCCCAGGGCGGCTTTCATCACCGCTCCGGTACTTCCCAGTCTTTACTGTGAGGAGCAAAACAACATCAATATCAGTACAAATACTCGCGCACATGTCCCCAGAAGCAAGGAACCAAGGGTAAGGAAAGTTGATACGCCTCACCGAGTATTCTCCACAACCCCATTTCAATTGCACCATCACCTAAATCTGCTTCCACATCATCTCCAACGACGGCAATCCTTCCGTGATGCTCTGTCTGGCTCAGTTCGCCTGAGGCGTAAAAGTCGTCTATGACTGTTTGGAAGAATAGTCGCGTGGGTTTCCCGACAACATGGGCTTCCACGTTTGCGGCAGCTTCTAGTGCCGTTACGAATGGACCGGGGCCAAGGGACAAACCGGCAGGAGCCTCGGTTTGAATGTACTTGGCTTTGTGTGTTGCAATCAATTGTGGGCGAAACGGCAATCCTCCATGGTCATCCGAGACTTCTTTCCTGGGAGGTCGGTTCCCTGCCTTTGTCTTCTTTTGCGTTTCAAGCTCTCCTTTCAGGATACGGAATGCGGTGTTGAGGTGAGAGTAGTCAAAGACTTCTGGTGCAAGCCCCACAACGACGGAATCGTATGGTGAGTCATCAGAGTCTTCGAGTGGCCCGTTCCCACTCTGAGAAGAAATGATTTCCTCCTTGGCAGATGATGAGAGGAGGAAGTAAGGTCTTGAAACCATCAGAATTAATGCGGGCTCATCAGATTTGGGCCTGGTAGGGAACGAAAAATGATAGGCCAGAAAGAAAGACTCACCGTTTCAGCTCTTGGTTCCGGATATATTGAGCAACGGCACCAATACTCGTCCATACCTCCCGCCGTCCTTGGCGGTGATGTTGTTGATCACTACGATTCTTTATATCAGATGCCAGATCGAATGTAATTTCCGATGTTGATAAGCCCGGCGATGGTTCCAGGTCGAACCCAAGCTTCCTCAGTCTACGAACAAGCGACGCGGTAGACTCCTTGCTTGTGTTACTGCAAAGGCGTAAGGGAATACCGGAATTTCGTAGGCGATGAAATGCTTCGACAGCATTTGGCGTTGGGCTATTTCCAACGTGGAGGTTTCCTGAGACATCAATTAAGAGCGCTCGAATAAACGGGCGTGTCCGAGGTTTTGACATTGAATTGTTGTTTCCTTGATGTTTGTCTGCGGTGCTTGGGGGTTAAGGCAACTAGCCTGGAGGGGTGGATCAGCAAGTATAGTCAGTTAGGACAAGTAGTAGCTTGCGTCATCGGACTCCTTGGTGTTAACACATGTCTGTCACGAGTACAATTACATCATCACTGCAAAAGCAGGCTGGATGATATTGTTCAGAGGGGAGATATCAGACCCTTAGGATGAAATTTATGCAAGAATGAATAGCGCAAAACACATGGCCACTGGAATTGGATTTGAGGACCCGGCTTGTGATATGTTTACAATTTTTTCCTATTCGATGAATGGGGTAGGTAGAGTTGCTATTCGATGAATGGGGTAGGTAGAGTTGCGACATGTGGATAAGCATTGCTTCCGGATTCCTCTATCATCATGCACTTTTGTTATGGAAGTCATTAAGTCGTATTAACCCTTTTGATCGTGAATACACACTTGAGACAGATTTTCGCCTCTAATGGCTTCTTTCTGAAACGTTCCTCCCGAAACCCCCTTTTCAAGATGGGAACAGCTGTCTCTAAACAGAGGCCGCCAGACCCACGGCTAAATTTGACTATCATAACCCGACATCTCCGCCCAAAAGAGCTCCTAGCCTCTGTCTCCTGGCCGTGCTTTTGAGTGCCAATCGGCTACGGCTTCTAAAGCTTTGGTGTAGTTTTTCATGATTGATGGGTGTCAAGGTATCCTTGACTCTGGTATCGCCGTTCTGGAGCATTTGGTCCCGGGGAACCCGTCTGAAAAGTCTGTGAGTGCCAGCCGTTATACATTCTCCGAAAGAGGTGATGGTCTCCACGGAGATGACTTTGCCCTTGTTCATCATACGTTCCCTGAAGTCTCACAATGTTTCCAACCAATTTTGGATCCAGATGGTGGAGCTTGTCATTACCTGTGAAGAAGATTTCAACCAAGCTGCCCATGATCCCCCATCTGCGTGATCTCATCATGTCACCGGTCCTGGTGGCATAAAGGGAAGACTCATCACGGTGGGACTGGAGTATCTTACAGTACCTAGGGTGGGATAGATAACTTGCAAGAGCCTGTACAACCGAATACGCTATGTCCCAAGCTAATGTGCAGATGTCCACACCGGTGAATGAAATTCTGGTTACACACCTGCTCAATACAAGCTGCCCGAAAAGCCGATTGTGAATCTCTCTGGCTCTGACTACCGGTAACAGACAGACTCCCTCGCTAAGTCGCCACAACGTATTTTGCGCACGGCCCTCAGGCGAGGCCCTGCAACGTTCACAATAAGGTGAAAAGGGTGCCACAAATTGGAATTGCGGTCAGAACAAGGTTGTACCGGTCACGAACACTTATTAACCGGCAGTATGGAATAGACTTCACCTGCACTTCGGGTTGCTTGGTCCGGAGGTCGGAGGTCGACTAGCAATGAAACCACCATCCGTCGTCTCCCTCCTACATACCTTTGACGCCAGCGTTCTCTGTGCATATAGGACCGGATCTATTGAGCATATGGTGAGGAAATAACAGTATAATTCAGTCGCTCTACGTGTGCATACGAGATCTATATTTTTAGTACGCGAAGAAATAACAGTATAACTAGCATATAATGAGCATCAAGAAAGATATAAGTGCTATATAACTCACCTCATTCACCCGACGAATGCGTATAAGAGCTGAGGGACATTGTCTACCACGGCCAGTGCTACTATATACTCTATTGCTAAGGGTCACGAAGGAGGGACAGCATGAAAGAAATAAAAGAATTGTCAATCCACGGTAGCTACGAATGGACCCAAGGCTTTGCGGGAGAAAGGGCAACAGTATGAAACGTCTATCTAAAAACAGGGTCGTGTAAGGGTGGCGAACAACGAACAGTCCATCATCAATTGATCATCCAAGTCCTCGGATCAAAGGTCAGGCCTCAGGGCTCGTAACGGTCTTGGACCGCCAATCCGGTGCTCCAGATTGTGTCCAAGGGGAACCGTGTAAAAAGGGCATCCAATAAACAAGAGGTAGCGCGTTTTAAAGTGCCTTAGGGAACATGAGCATGGATTTCATGGAGAGAGATGATTGAATAATGATCTATTTTAGACTGTCCAAAACCTTGAGAGAAGAAAAGAATGGGGTAAAATTTGATATTGTATACTACGAACAGGGGGTACTTATTTCTTGGGAGAGGTTTAAGGTTGCGGTAGGTCAATGGTGAATGTTTACAACGCATACAACTCGAAACAGAAAGTCAAAACTAAACTAGGTTCATGCTTAAAGTACGAAATTATTGAATGGCTGTGTCAAGAAATTTTACTCTAAAAGTCCCGAAATTGTGCAGAGAATGAAATAGTGGTGAGTCCGATTTGAGAGGATAACGGGAAGAGAGCGTGTTATGGTAAGCAATACTTGTATTTGCCGTACCCACGACCTGACCTTTTTACCACAGCTCGAGGTGATTTTGTACAGTGAGAAAAATGCTAGATTACAAGAGAAACAGTCAAGAGAAATAGAAGAGAAAAAAGTTATGAATCTTATTGTTTATGATGACGTTTCATTCCTAAGTATCCAGCTACAGAAACAAAGACTGCAAGTTTTGAAATGTAAACACAAGATCAAAATGATAGTCGGAGATCGGATGCCCCTGGATGGTATAGCGTGTATGGTGAGTTGATTCCATTGCGCAAGGAACCAGGCCCCACCCTCCCGAAGGTGGAAGAAGTGTTGTACCAAATATTAGAGACGTCGTTCGCATGTTTCGAGGAGTATCGAGTATCGAGGTGGTGAACTGGTGATGACTTCGTATGGGAGGAGGGAGGACGGTGTCCACAACAGCAGCCGATCCGCAATCCCTATATTGTGCATAACCCCTTAGTTCCATGCTGTGCTTTTTGGTGTGCACTCTCAAAATACTTATACTTCGCACATGACGTTTCTGTTACAAGTTCCCTCTTGTTCTCCCCTAGGTAGTTTCCTTAGACTCAGAGTCTTTCGGCTCATACTGACCACTTCCGAGTTTGAAATATAGAGATTTGTCTGTATGGAAACCGCCCTGAGCATACAATGAAAGTAGGCAATATACGAGGCTTTCCCCCGAAACTCAGCTCCTCTTTTCCATTTCACTCCCATCGGGAATCCTTCGAGTAAACCTCTTGTATGTGTCTCATTACACTTTCGAGCTATCTCCCATTATCTGGCACCATACTAGGTCAAAAACATTATCAGACAGACACTGACACCTCTCTCTTACACCCAAAGTGACGAGGGGAGAACGGTTGCTACTACACAAGCATAGCATCAGTGGAGAGTAAACCAGTTACTCACAATCCGAGGCTGGTCGAACAGGAAGAAGACCTGAGAAATGAGGAAAGGGTGAGTCTTGAGGTGTACCAGAGAAGATAAGACCGAATTGAAAGTAGCGAGGAATGTTGAGCTTAGAGTAGCTGAGTAGTCGAGTAGATGAGGAATGTAAAACTCCAGTGAAGAAAGTACGCTACTACATGAAGGTTTAAATACCGTAGAGCTACGACACTGGGTCAAGGGTAAAATACATGCATGAGTAAGTAAACATAAGGCATACGCGTGTATAACATGAAGAATGTGCATGTAAAAGTTAAAATAAGAAAGAACATGACTCTACCGTATGTTACAGGAGTCATCCGCAGTCATAGAACATTTCTACAAGTCATAATCCATGAGGATATGAGTAATACTAACACAGGCCATACGTCTACATATGTGTATAAAAGTATTAATAGAAATGGATCAATCTAATCATAGCATGAAGCTATGGAGGATTCCAAAAATATAACATCTCTGTCAATGCAGAGCATATTCGTCAAGGATTCAGCATGTACTGCCGATGGCAAGTATACACATAAGTGTAATGCTGATTAATTCCTCAACACTCCTCACTCGAAATTGTCAGAGTGTGAGTTTAAAAGAATTCGATGCCTAATGAAGGCAAGAAGTAATTAAACTTCTGATTGTCGAGATTCTTAGTTAATAAATCTGCAGGATTTTCAGTCCCTTTAATATTATACAGGAGGAATTTTTCATCCTCAAGTAAGTTGCAGATATAATGGTATTTAACATCCACATGTTTTGAACGTTTTTTGGTTACTGGATTTTTGGCCCAAAATACTGAACCTCAGTTATCACTGAATAAGTGTGGTTTTTTAATCCTTTCTGGATTAATGCCGATTTCAGTGAGCAGGTTAACTGTCCACTCAATTTGTCGACTAGCATCGGACAAAGCCATATATTCAGCTTCTGTTGATGATAAGGCAACGGTCTTCTGGTGCCGTGATAGCCATGAAATGGCTGCTCCAGCTATTCTAATGAAGAAGCCAGTGACCGATTTCCTGGTTTCTGGATCTTGTGCCCAATCAGAATCAGAGAACACATTGATTCCTTCATTTGTTTGTCCATCATAGACAATGGCATATTTAGATGTGCCGCGAAGGTATCGCAAAGTATGTAAGCTGGCTTTATAGTGTTCCCATGACGGATTTGTCATTTGTTGGGATAACTTGACAACTGCAAAGGCAATATCAGGATGTGATCTGATCATCAAGTACATCAAAGATCCAACCAATTGTTGGTACTTCTGCCTAAAATTGGCAGATGCCTCATCTTTTGCCATAGTAAAGACAAAGTCTCTTGGCAATGGAGTTGATTCGGCTTTTTCAACCACATTAAAACATTCTAAAACCTTATCAAGGTAAGGTTGTTGATCAATCATGATCAATAGATTATCACGGTCCCTCATGATACGCATTCCAAGGAATTCAGTGAGCTCACCTAAAAAGCGACATTCCCATTTTTCCATGAACACTTTTATTTTTTGATGAAGAATTTTCGATCCACGTGGTCCTAAGAAAGCTGCATCATCCACATAAAGTAGTGCAATGATAAGAGATTTCTCTCATGTATTGTAGTAATAATAGACTCCTGCATCAAGTGATGCTTGTTTGAAGCCTAATTCTTTCATCGAATTTGTCACTTCAAGCCACCATTGTCGGCCAGCTTGTTTGAGACTGTATAAGGCACATTTCAAGCACCATACTTTAGTTTCTTGTCCTTTTTGGACAAAACCTTCTGGTTGTCACATATAGATTTCTTCCTTTAAATGTCCATAGAGATAAGCGGTCTTCATGTCAAGACCAAACATATCCCAGTCCTCGAGGGCAGCTATCGCAAATAGCAATCGTGCAGTCTCGTACCAGACAACAGGAGAAAAGAGTTCGTTGAAGTCAATTCCTTCGATTTGTGAGAACCCTTGTGTGACTAATCAAGATCTGAATCTGCCATCAGATTTCGGAGTAAAAACCCATCGATTTCCAATCGCTCTTCTTCCTTTTGGAAGATTAACAAGTTCATACACTTGTCATTTCTTTAATTCATCTATCTCCTCAAGACAAGCTTTATACCACTTATTGCAGATCTCCTTGGGGAGTTTAGCTAGGTCTTTGAAGACTTTAGGGGTATATGACGCATCAATTTTGTTTGTGAAAAGAAAATCGATGAATTGCACTCCTCCTTCTTTGCATAACTTGTTTACGTAATGTACCATCATAAGTTCCATTGATGTAGAAGTTTGTGAAGAATCAAGTGTATGTTCATCAGGTGGCATTTCATTTTCAACATCAGGAAGTGCTACAGGGCTTTGTTTGTGAATTTGCTTAAGTAATGGTTCTCCTTTAGGAGGTATCCATTCGAAGCCTCGATAGTTACGTAGTACTTTTGCCGGGTGTTGATCTCCATATATGTTTCCAGGTTTAGAAGGAACCCGACATTCTCTTTGAGGACATTGATTAGAAGTAGTTTGCCATGGTTGTATCCATGGTGGAGAAGCAGCTTGATGTTTTTGCGCAGGTTTCATGGGAGAAAACCTAGAAGACATCGTGGCTGGACCATGTGGTACTCCACTTTCAGAAGTCCTGGGTACAGGGCTTGATGATTCTTCCCTAAAGGGTGGATCATCACTGCGATTCTCATGCTCTTCTAATCTTGGAGACTGAGGAACAGGGGGAGATGCCGTATAAGGTTGATCATCACCTCATTCTTCAAAGTCATCCAAAAAAGGAGATGGATCTCAATTATCATTTGGATCAACGCTTTGTGTAGGCGAATGTCTTTCTAGATCAGGATAATCTTTAGGATCAGCATATTCTAAATCAGAATCATGATCTTCTCGTGTAAGGTCATGTTTGCTGTCCTTGTCTTCATTATCATCGTCTATATCTGGAGTTCCATTCCAATATCTAGGGTCTGGACTGGATGAAGAGGACAATGGTGGCGTTGGAGCTGAAGGTCTTTCTGGAGGTGGTGACCTCGAATTATCCTGTTTTGGGTAAATAATTACCTCACTTGGTGGTGTAGGAGTTCTTGACAAAGAACTACGACTACTACTCGATCTATGTTTCTTTTCAGAACATTTAGGAAAGAATTGTTCATTGAAAATAGCAGTTGGCAAAATGTAAATGACATTGCCTTGCAGATGATGCATGAACAGATAATTCTTTCAGTCTGGAGAATATCCCAGGAATATCATCAATTCTGACTTGGGGGATAGTTTATCTTTTCGGACTTCTTTGGGTAAGAATGCATAAGCGCCACATCCAAAGGTTCTGAATTTAGAAACATCTGGTTTGACACCTGTTAAAACTTCTTGAGGGGTTTTCCAATCAAGTTGAGACATGGGAGTGCAATTGTAAAGATAGCAAGCTGTATCAATCGCAAATTCCCACCAACTATCTGGAATACAAGCATGATGCCGCATGGCTTCAGCTTTATCCATTAAAGTGCAGTTGAGGTGTTCCGCTCTACCATTTTGTTGGTGAGCATGTGGAGCGCTTGTTACACTCCTCTCGCTTCCACCACCATCTATGCCTCTTTTGGATTTCCGCCTCGTCGTCTGTCAACTGTCTTTCTGTCTCTCAACTTCAAGCATCCACCTTGATCCACCCTCCATTGCAACCTCAGTCCCACCTCGGATCTTCCAAAGGAGCATTATGTTTAGCACTCGGGCTCAGTGATATGTTGTGTAATAATAGCTTGCCTTCTGTAGATCTCATCTTACCTCGGGCTCGGTCTTCTATACTTAGAGCACTGAAGTAGTTACGAAGATTCTCCTTTAGGACATGTAAGATAGCAATTGCCCTAGTATTTAGATAGCTCGTAAAGTAAGTAGAACTTAGCTTTACGATCATTTGTACATAGCATGAGAATAGTGAGGACTGTCTTCTGCTTTATCTTCTTGCTGCGTGAGAGCTCTACCTGCCTCGACAGGATAACTGGCATAACAGCTAAACCTACGGAGTAGCCTGCGACCTTACAAGTCATATCTCTCCCTAGGCAGTCCCTGCGAGATTTCCAGCCAGCCTCTAGTTCTCTCTGGAGAACAGATGGGCGTTCTGCTTCAGGAACTTAATAGTGCTGGGGTGTCTTAGGACAGTATCTCTCCACACTGAGATGACATGTAGAAACCGTCTCTACATAACAGCACTTGTCACATGGATAATCCCCTGAGAGTGTAAGAGAGCTTGTAAGCTTTCTTTGACGTATTCTCCTCCTTGATCAGTATGTAAGAACTTTACTGGACTGCCAATATGTCTCATGACTAAGGTCAAGAAGTTCTTCATAACTGTGGGTGCTTTGGATTTTTTATGAAGTAAATGGACCCAAGCATTTGAGGAGAAGTCGTCCAAAATAGTCATTACCCATTTATATTTTTGGTAACTAACTTTAGGCATTTCTAAAAGATCTGAATGGATTCTTTCTAGAGGCCTGGATGCTCTCTTGAAGTTTATATTGAAGCTTTTCTGATGCATTTTTCCCATAGCACAACCTTCACATGGTTTCATGCTATTTTTGGGAATTTCTACATGAGGAAAGCCAATCATATTTATCTCAAAATGTTTGAGGATACGATCTGACAGGTGTCCCATCCTATTATGTAGGATGTTATAATCTGGTATGGTACTAGTTGCAAACACATGCATATCATCATGCGTTTTAATAATTTTACTCTTCACATAATGAAGGGTAGGTGAACAACCTATCATTGGTTGTGCAACTAGTATCAGCTCGTTCAAAGAGTTGTTGACACGTGAGCAGATATCAGTGGTTTCTATTTTAGCTCCAGCCTTGGCGAGCTGACCAACTGATAACAATCAATCTCCGCTACCTTGTAGATAGTGCACTGGATATAGATATGAATGATTAAGTATCCGAGTGCCATTATCTGTATTAACCATGGTTTCAACCAAAATGGTACTGTGGCCTGGTGATATCATTGGTTCACCGGCAGTGTATACAGTTATAGGTTCAGGGTAATACTGGAAGTCAATAAAGTCTTCCATATATGGCGTATAATGGCCAGATGCTCCTGAATCTAATAACCAAATAGCATCATACTCATCCATTCTTATTATCTCATCATCTTCATATCTTCTGATCTTAGAGGATTTCGGACTAGGAGGTGCATGTACAGAATGAATGACATTAAAACAAGATGTGCTTGTGCACATCGCTACGTGTTCTGTACATGATCCATCACAGAAATTTACATTGTCCAAAGCTATGAGCCACCTAAGTATCCATTCCCGTGATGGTAGGTGCTCATCTCCTCTTCCTCCTTCTGTCCTGCACGGACGACCCTCTAAACCTCACGACGTTTGGCCTTGGTGTGGTGCTTCTTGCTGAGCTTGCCCTTCTTCTTCCCAAGAGGAAGCGTTGTGACTGGTCTGAGTATGGAGGTGATCAGCATCAGATGATGGTGATAAGATATGGATTACATACCCCATAGCCTTCTTCTTCTCGAAGTTGCTATCGGCATCACTCGTGTCATTGGCATCATAATCTACATCAGATAGATGACGTGGGCTGTTGACAAGAGGCGGGTGATCTTTGACATCGCTCCCGACGAGATCGATCTCATCATTGGGATGAGATGCTCTGGGAAGCCATGGAGAAGAAGGTGGTGCAGGCGGAACATCGACCGACGAGGTCGAAGGCGCCATTGCTTCATCCCATTCACGTTCTGTTAAGCCTATTGAGTAAAGGTATTCGACATCTTTTGGATCAGATGGATAACCTTCAGGGTTTTTGTCGATCACAGCAAGCGCCTCTTGTAGGGCACGAGAGCTTTGTTCTCCCTGTTGAGTAACAAGGAAATGAATAAGCCATAATTGACCAATAGGGTTAACACATACTTTAGGATCGACTTCGCAAGTATCCTGAATAACACCAAAATGAATTAATTGGTTCATCAGATCTTGATAGAAGCGACCTATGTGTGGGATGTAGCATTCCCCTTGAACCTTTGGCTTCTTCTTGAAGCGAAGTTCATGAGCCTTCCTCTGCTTCTCTTCCTTGTGTTCATGAAGAGCTTCTTTGACAACATCATACAGCTTTTCAGCTCGCTGCATGGAGGGAGCGGTCTTCTTGGGCAGATTTTTAGTCCATTTACCCATGCAGACATGTCGAGCATAATTGCCTACCTCGACTGGGTGACTGGGTGGAAGAAGACCAGACTGTCCCAGAAGTGGTGGGAAGTCTTCGTTGAAGTTCTTCACTTTCTTGGATGCATCATCTAGCGACATGAGGAGTAAGGTTTCCTCAATCAGCTCTTGAACACTTCATTTAGTAGGAGCACGATGAAGCTTACAAGCGTGATTGATGTTGCGATAGCATTGGGTCTTGATCTTCTGTTCCTCTCGAATCTGATCCAGTGACTTAGTCGCAGTATCAGTTCATTGACATTTCATCGCCTGAAGAGTTTCTTGTGCCTCCTGTGCGAGATTGATTATCTCAAGCTCAAGAATAGCAGTAAAACAGAGGTTACTCGCCTCTATTTTTGACTCTTCAAACTTACGTTTCTCCTGCAAAGCAGAAAAGTAAGTCAGAGCAATGGGAACAGGGTTTTGAGATCGTACCCGATGAGAAAGTGAGGGAAGCAGGGGACGATCCTGCAGAACCGTAGCAGCAAGGCATTGTTGGACCAAAGCCTGAGGCAGAATGCGAGGTGCATTCACTTGTGGCCTCTGGATTCGATCTAAGAGGTCGAATGGGTGCATGTTGGGACCTGTGTAAGGTCTACCAGTACCAACAGGGGGAAGTGGATGTGCCGCCACTAGGTGAGCAGGTGCAGCAAAACCCGCCATGGAATCAGTTGGTTTGGCTGAGGCATTAGGGGACTTCTTCTTCTTGGGAGCCCTCTTCTTCTTTGGCTTGATGGTCTGCCATTGACCAGGCTGACCGCCTTGTTGGCCTTGAGGCTTGGGACTGTTGGAGGTTTTATCCCAGCTGACAGGCTGAGGGATAAATCGACTCCAAGGTGGACCCAGACAAGATTTATTCCAGGCAGAAGGACCGCCTTGGTCATTGGGAAGCTTAGCTTTGTTAGCAGATTGAGCATTGGCGAGGTGGGTGGACATTTTGTTACATCCATTCTGCTGAGCCCATTCAGCATTTAAAGCATCTGCAACCACTTTCCAAGTTAGGGCAGCAATCATAGTATTGTTGGTCAACAACAATTGTTGGACTGAATCCCAATCATCCGGAATAGCCAAAAGAAGAACCATAGCTCTGAGAACTTCAGGGATGGCAGCAGTAGCTTCCTCAACCTGAGTGAAAAGAGTCACCATTTCAGCGATATCAACCGCAATATCTCTTTTGCCAGTGATTCTCTTTTTCAGAGCTCGGATGAACAAGCCATAGATGTTGGCTAGACCAAGCGTTCCAAATTGAGTTTGGAGATAAGTCCATAAGGTGTCTGGGGCTGTTCTTCCATGAAGCAGCATAGAATCAGGCAATGTGTTCTCGATAATCGATAAGGCTTGTGCCTTCATCTGATTCTGACATGCCGTTTCAGCTGCGTCATTCTGAGCAGGTGCTGTCGCCGTTCCACTGGTCAGAGTCCAGCCCGTTTCCATGGAACTGGTAACACTAATCAAGGAAAGTGCTCCTTGGAGACAACGAGTCCAGAACTTATAGTTAGAGGGGCCCTCAAGTTTAGGAAGGGAAGAAGTAGCAATAGTCGAAGCCATATTTGATGTATCAAAGAAATTGGCAGATAAGAAATCAACTAAGCAATATAAAATGGGGTATTAGTATAACATTGTATACAGATAACAATAAAGGTAGTAATAGGCTTATCCCAAGACATCTTTTATCTCAATCCTAAGTTAATAGGAGAGAATCCTCGGAAGGAGAGTCTCGGGGCCCATAACCTGACGAGGGGAGAATGGTTGCTACTACACAAGCATAGCGTCAGTGGAGAGTAAACCAGTTACTCACAATCCGAGGCTGGTCAAATGGGAAGAAGACCTGAGAAATGAGGAAAGGGCAAGTCTTGAGGTGTACCAGAGAAGATAAGACCGAATTGAAAGTAGCGAGGAATGTTGAGCTTAGAGTAGCTGAGTAGTTGAGTAGACGAGGAATGTAAAACTCCAGTGAAGAAAGTATGCTACTACATGAAGGTTTAAATACCATAGAGCTACGACACTGGGTCAAGGGTAAAATACATGCATGAGTAAGTAAACATAAGGCATACACACGTATAACATGAAGAATGTGCATGTAAAAGTTAAAATAAGAAAGAACATGACTCTACCATATGTTACAGGAGTCATCTGCAGTCATAGAACGTTTCTACGAGTCATAATCCATGAGGATATGAGTAATACTAACACAGGCCGTACGTCTACGTATGTGTATAAAAGTATTAATAGAAATGGATCAATCTAATCATAGCACAAAGCTATGGAGGATTCCAAAAATATAACATCTCTGTCAATGCAGAGCATATTTGTCGAGGATTCAGCATGTACTGCCGATGGCAAGTATACATGTAAGCGTAATGCTGATTAATTCCTCAACACAAAGTCGCCCCTTCGTGATATTCTGCACAGTGATCATGCTGCAACCACAGGACAGTGGTGGACATAAGTACAGCAAACGGTCCACCAGCCGTTTGCGTGGTCGGACCGGTCTAATTATAGCTCGCACCTCGGAGTATTTGATTTTTTTTTGACATGCTTCCTAGAAGGATGCATTCCTTGTATTCCAGAAAAGCACCCCCCTTTGTCTAATTGTATCGGAGACTTGACGCTCTCTTTTTCCGAATGCCCGTATTCGACTGGACAAGGGAGAAGCTCGGGACTAAATAACACCTGGTGAATTGTGATACTCATCAAGCGGATGTCCGGGCACCAGCTACGAAGGGATTCCTTTAAAATTCGATCGCAAAAGTTGTTGAGATCCTTCCCATCTAGGCTCATGCTTACACGTTCAGTTGGTAGACTAGTCAATGTCTGACAATTGCGTTCTTATCGAGGAACCCACTCGGTCCCGTTCTCTACATTCATCTACTGTTAGCGCTACTCACACCTGCGACCACACCGGTTAAACCTTTGAAAGCCGGCTATCAAAAGTTTGGCTACAAGTAGACAGCTTCTAGTAAGAGAGCTCTCGAAGCACTGATCAGCTGACCTTAGGGATCTTAGTTCACGAAATGAAACGTCTATGCGCGCAGTATCTTCGCCTTCACCTTTTTGTTGAATGTCTGTCGACAGGTGCCGGTACGATGGCGATATCAATAACAAAGATGGAGGGCTCAGGCGGTGTTCACGTGTTCTATTCCCAAGTATACCCGATCACATCGTGGTATTCTGCCATTGGATGAAGGTAGGGCTACCGCATGATGAGAAGACAATGCGTGATACAACACCTTCGATACTCGATTATACCTTGCTTACTGAAGGAGGTTTAGGAGGGCTTGAGTTTGTCTTGGCGGAACAAAATAGGTACAATTGAAGACTTGGTACGCCTATTCCAATGAGTCGAAGGTCATATAAAGGAGAGCCGCCTGGTTGAAGGAGTCTTCAGTTGGACAGGTACTCTCATAAAGAATGGCTAGCCGGCTCGTCTGGTTGATTACTGGCACATCGTGAGCCTTTGGCCGGATCTTCCCCTTTCGTCGAATCACTAACGGTATCGGTGGTCCTCACCTAGCTCTGGCCTAGGGCGTGAATTAGCCATCGCCGCCCTAAACCGGGGAGACAAGGTCATAGCAACAGCCCGCGCACGTTCCTTGTCACAACTTGACGACCTCAAAGGTCGGGGGGCAGAAACATTGGAACTTGATGTCACTGCTCCCATCGATGACCTCAAGGCTATTGCTGCTAAAGCTGTGGGGATATATGGAAAGATAGATGTGGTTGTAAACAACGCCGGTACGTCTTTCCAACGCCAACATAGATTCTCCCCTTCACTGCCCATGTAGGATATATCCTTGTTGGTGCAATCGAAGAAAATACGTGAGATCTTCATGCTGTCCATCGCGCTTCTCTGATTGATCCGGAATTCATCAGGCCGGAAGAAACTCTCAGTCAATTCAATACGAATGTATTTGGCGCGCTCAATGTTACTAGGGCGTTCCTTCCCTATATGCGCGAGAAGAAGTCAGGGACAGTGATATTCATGGGTTCCATTGGTGGTTGGAGGTCCGTCCCAAACGCTGGAGTCTACGCTGCAACCAAGTTTGCATTCCGCGGTACGCTGCCTTGAGGAAGTCTTACGAGCAACGCATCGGTATCAACTGGCTGATCCAGGTTTATCCTTGACGCTCCACGACGAAATTGCACCCTTGGGTTTGCGCAGTATCTGCATTGACTTTGGATACTTCCGCACTTCGTTCTTGACATCCAGCAATCGGGCGCCTTGGGTTCCACGGATCGAGGACTATCGAGCTATGTCAGAGAAAGCCGACGCGGCTTTACAGGGTTTGATGTCCAAATATACTATGCGATACGATTCTAATGCTTGCTACCAGCATATAACGGAAAACAGCCAGGAGATCCCCTAAAAGCAGTCGAGGTCATCGTTGATCTCGTGCGGGGTGAAGGGGTTGCAAAGAGCAAAGAGTTCCCGAGATTCCTTGCGTTGGGGAGCGACTGCTACGGAACGATAAAGGAAGAATCAGAAAGGGCCTTGGCGAACATTGAGGAATGGAAGGAAGTAACACAAAGCACGGATTTCTGAGTGGTACAGTATAACCCAAATTTTCAATGTAACAACAACGGTTCGTTTACCGGAATTATGCACTGCCATCTCTCCATCTCGTACACTGGCGCACACCCTACTAAGACCAATGATCTTGAAAGAGAGAGGGTGGTTCCCCAGGGCCATGATACCTTCCAAGCCACCTACCTGCCCGGTGCATATTTTGATAAGAAATCCTCACCTACCTTTACTTCGATAACGGTAGCCCCGCTGCTGTATCAAACTCCTAGCCGCCACAGACAGACATACGACCCCTAGAATGTACTAACTCTTCCTAGGCTTCATTGACTCGAGATCACTGAACGACTCAAGGAGTTAGGAGGCCAATTTTAGTGCTGGCCAGCCCCAGCCAATCAAAAGATGTCCCCGGAATTCACGTGCCACCGAAAGTGACCATTTTGGCACGCTCATCATTCCCTCTCCCTCGCAAAGGTTTAGTACACCCGACATATTTAACCTCCACAGCTCCGCAACCGTACCCTGGCATCACTTTACATACATAGGCGCACAACCAAAAATTACCGAACCCCATTTTGGCGTCCTTTGCTACAATGCCAGATCCTAGGACGCTAACAGTGGGAACCAGTACAATCTGGTCCAACAAACACCCCCCCGTCCTAGCTGGCACCACACCCGTTCTTACCTTGCCTCTCTGCCTTCATGCCGCCAGTCGATGCAGCTGTCTTTGTCGTACTGTCTTTTTTCATATTCAAGGCGGTCTCACACTTTAGAAGGCCACGGACCACACAGTTAAGGGGCCCGAGGAACATGAGCTTCGTCTTCGGGTTCTACCGCTACATCCAAGAACAGGACAGTCCCGGACTGGTATATGAGAAATGGGCTGAAGAGTACGGTCCTGCGTTCATCGTCCCTGGACCGTTCGGATCTCGACGTATCGTGATTTGCGATCCCAAAGCGAATGCGCACTTCTACTCGAGGGAAACATACGGCTATGTACAGACAAAATTGGCTCGTGTCTTTATCGAGAATCTGGTGTGTTGTGATAAGACTTGATAAACGATGGCGCGGTCAAGGCTGACTAAGAGTCAGTTTGGTCGAGGATTACTCTGGGCAGAGGGCGACAGTCATAAGAGGTGAAGACTTCGCATTTTATTCCGGGTTTCTGTAACCTCACCACAACCATAGGCAGCGCAAGACTATTACATCTGCCTTCAGTAATGCCGCGATACGACGACTATCCACCGTCTTCCACGATTCTGCATACAAAGTAAGGATATAAATATACACATTCGTTAGAACTCTGCCTGACACGTCGTAAATCAGATGAAGAACTCCTGGGATGCTATAATCGATAATGCAAAAGGCGAGCATGCTATTATTGACGTTCAGAAATGGTGCGTATCCGAGCCCCACTTCATACCCCATCATGACTACAAGTTGGAGATCCAGGATGAATCATGTTTCGTAAGTACACGGCAGTGATCAATCCACCCTTTTTACGTCTCCAATATTCAATCCAAGATTATAACCAGGTTGGATTCGATAGGCATCGCAGGGTTTGGCCACGACTTTGGTGCACTGGAAGGAGAAATCACACCCGTTATTGAAGTCTTCGACTCGTTCGACGACGCCCACACAGACTTTTTCTCTCGCATAATCTTCTTTCTAGGGCCCGTATTCCCCACATTGCAAAACCTACCTACACGGAGTAATCGTATGTTACGTCGGCTGAGGGAAACAATGGGCAAAATCGCGGACGAACTCCTAGCGAGAAGTCGTCAGGTCAGGGATGGGAAAGAGGATACCGTAATCGCGGACAAGTCAATCATCGGCCTGCTTGGTACGCTTCTTTTTGATAATGACTTAGACCTCAGATTTGATATTTCCCCATAAGTCAAATCCGAGAACGCAGGGACGCAACTCCAAATGTCCTCGGAGGAAGTTCTGGCTCAAATGGTAGGTCCGGAATTCCACCCGATGATCGGCAAAAGGGCTCAATACTCCAACGATTTCAGAACACTCTGTTATTAGCAGGTGCGTCATGTTAACCTTGATTCGGACCTCTATCTAACCAACCGCAGGCTATGAAACGACCTCGAGTATGTGTTTGACGAAAGAGATTATCGACATGCTAACATGGAAATGACTTGTGTAGTTAGCCTCACCGTAAGTTCCATGGATTTAGACCCTCAGAGCACCCATGAAACCCTTACCAGTGGGCTCTTATCGAACTATCAAGAAAGCTCGACAAGCAACAAAAGTTACGAGACGAGATTGCCAGCTTGGGCAGCATGGATCCATCCTGGGAGCAGATCACATCAGGCCTCCCATATCTCGATGCAGTCGTACATGAAATACTCCGTCTCCACCCTCCAGTGACTGAAACAACTCGAGTTGTGCGTTTTAGCTCCTGCCCTGGGAACACGTAAAAGAGGTTTCCTTACTCTGGATATCATATTAGGCAGCAGAAGATGACATCATCCCATTCACTTCTCCCATCATAACCGCGGACGGAACGACTACTGATAACCTAGTTGTGGCCAAAGGAACGATTATCAGCTCGCCCATCGCATATTTGAATACGTCAGAGACGTTCTGGGGCCCGGATGCAAGAGATTTTGTACCCGAACGCTGGTTGGACGAACGTTTTGACAGAGCCAAGGAGATTCAAGGACATCGACACATCCTTACGTTTTCTGATGGACCTAGGATTTGCTTGGGTCGGACTTTTGCGCTGGCTGAATTCAAGGTGCGTCCAACAAACGGAGCCTGCAGGTTGGGTTGATGAATTTGGCTAAATGAATCTTTTAGATTATATTGGCGATGATTATTCGTTATTATAGGTTCGAGCTACCTGATGGGCCGGAGACGCGAATCGAGAAACATCCATCCATTTTGCCAAGGCCCAAGGTAAAGGGATGTGAAGGAGGCCAAGTACCTTTAAAGATCTGGAGGGTCGAGGCCGATTGACTGTCGATCGACTTGGAGCGAGCGTATGTATGAGAACATTTGCAAGAATATTGAGTGATTTCTGTCTGTGTATCGGAAAATAGTTCTGGTATTACGATTATAGGTCCTTCCTGTACGATCTGTGGACGAATGCGAATGGAGAGTGATATATGGTATACAATCTTGTACAAGGGAAGTTTTACAGAGAAAACGAAGGGGTGCATAGTAGAGTCTCAGAGGCGCGTGCATAAAGCGTTGGTGTTATACAAGTTTTTGAACCGAGACTGTTGTGTCGATACGTTCAACAAATGAATTATGTGTGAGCAGCGTTTGCGAGAGATGTCAAAGAGGATTCATAGGTGTCGATATCTAAAGGCAATTACAGATTCAAAGTCAGTTAACGGATACGAGGATGAAAGAGTTTACTGACTCTGCATCGTCGGGCCGACTGTCGGCACAGTCGCAGACAGCGTGAATCGACGAGACAAGGCATTACCAGAAATCGGACTCACCTTGGTTACCTTGCAAACTCTTAATGACATGAGCTTCATCCACAGGCCCTCCCTCCTCATCCTCCGAAGTCACCCCTTGCCTCTGCACCAAAGACGCGTTCGACGCGGAATTTAAACCCGAATTCGGCCCAGCGACCCTGAGCGAAGACGGTCTCCCCTCAACGTGCCGAACAAATTCTCCCCAGTATGCTCGTTCGTCATGCCCCATTGCCTCATACCGCGCCTTCAAGCTTACATGTGCTTTCTTCCACACTCCACGATGCCTACATACTGTACTCTTGACATATCGACTTCCGAACACACGTTCGAAAGCAGCCTTGTGTGTCATAGTTGACCCGTTGGCGGATTGTGCCACGAGTGCATCCATTGCGTTGAATCCTGCGGAGATCTCTGCGACTGTGTAGTCGTTTGGCCAGCGCTTGAGTGGGGGGTGAGGTGGGTATGGGGATATGGGTATAGCGAGGTTTGAGGGACTTGATATGTTTGTGGTTGAGGCGTTGGGAGTTGGGTTGTTATCGTATATTGACGTGCCTGGGTATGCGAAATCATCTGAGGATACGTTTGATGAAGATGATGAGGGTGGTGTGGGTAGGGATTGGGTTGTGGTGGATTGGGTGTTGGTGGGACTTGTGGAAGGTGGTATTGTTGTTGATGTTGATGAGGCTCCGTTTGTGTCAGATGTGAGATTTCCCTGGTCATCGTTGTTGCGATGTAGGATTGGTTGGTGGTTGATATAGTAGTCGTTGGGTATGTGGACCTTGGAGGATACGTGGTTGATTGTGTCGGTGTCATCTGCAGATGAGCGTTTGCAGACACATCGATGTGTTGAATTGTTTCGGTGCTTGGCTGGTGCCGGGCTGGAGGATTGGGCCCGAAAGGACCTGTTGGATCGACGTTGTATATTAAGCTCTTCGTCGATATCCAAACATTCCTCATCTTTGAGTCCTTCCAAAAGGCTTTTTCGGACGCGATAAAGCAATCGCTGTTGGCTTTCGACTTTGCGCACAGCAGAAATAGGGTGTTGGTCCCACTGGCAGGTATCGGGGTTGTAGGTATCCAGATAGGTGTTTAGGGACAAGCGCAGCTCGCCCACGAGAGAGTCGATTTGGGAGAGTTGGAAATAAGGGAATGTAGGGATCATCTGGTGGAGTCTGATGGGCGGCGCATTTGCCTACACAATTCCATCAACGATCTCGAGAGCGAAAATCATCACCGGGATTAGATTACCTGGTACCAAAATACTACCGTAATAGATTTTTTGTACTCTTCCTCCTGCCGATGCATATCCTGCTGCCTGCTTAGCTGGGTGTCCCGATACAAGAAATATCATTCTCACCTGTTCGCTTCGATTGTGCGTCTGCGCGAGGTTTTGGCCCGGCATCGGATTGGCAGAATTCAGAGAACTAATATAGGGGTCCGTCAGATTGCCTTGAGATCCATGTTCGAGGTTGTTATTCATGTGTCCAAAGCTACTGGTACGGGAAGAATAGACACTAATGCGAGATTTCTAGATTATCGGACCTAAGATGATGAACCTGACAATCGAGGGTCGTTGGCGGCTCACTGGCGACGCAATGAATGTAGTACAGACCCAGGATGGTCTCTGATCCTGAGCGATGTACCTGGGGTAGTACACGGACAAGGCTGGGGTGAAGTACAACCGCCGTGGGACCGCCAAAGGTCCGCCAAGGCATGGGACCACCCCGCAGGCTCTAGCCAAACACCCCTCAATAGTCCCTTGCTCGCGGCAACTTGTTTGCTTGCCGGCGCTATTCTTGGCCTTCTGTCCTGCACTACCCCTTCTTGTGACAAGCAAGTATCAAAGAGACTACGTAGAAGACGCTTTGAATTTCTGCGCATATGTATGCATAAACAAGTATTTAATATAGAAACTTCCATGCCGAAAGGAACCAAGCCCGCTCTATGCACCCTCGAACTCCATCGGGTAGGCCTTCTTTCGAGCTTAGGGACAGAAGGTGATGGTCCAGGAATGGTCTCCGGCAGAGCAGCCGCGTACTGGAGAGTCGTTACCACAGCCAGAAAGATCCTAGGAACAACCGCTGGTCAGAAAATAGCACTTGATGTACAAGCAGGAACACAGCTTACGCCAGGGGGATAAGCATTATGGCAACCACAATTGACGTTAGTGCAGGTGACTGTATCACAGCCATTCACTGCGATAGAGATGGATTGGGTGAATCCCTATCTAGGCTCAGTACTTGTCAAGTGGTAAATAGGTGGTTAGAAATACCTGGATGTTCGAGATATCATATGCCTGGAAAAATGTTAGAATCCGTAATGGAAAAAGAGAATTGTTTGCACATACCTGAGGAGTAAAGTTATTGCCTGTGTCAAGGTTAAATTCAGTCATAGTACAGCTTTCACCCTTGGCACCACAGTTCCCGTTCTGGGCGAAGATGCGGCCATTCCACTGATCATATGGCTGTTAAATTATGTTGAAGCATTTAAGCCACGGGTGACTTACCTGCCGGTTGATGTGCAACGTCTGGCTTTCACCGCGTCCCAAACTGCGGGGTTGGGGTCCTGTATAAGATATCGCGGGGTTGGGCTATTGCCGTGGGGGTCATGGGTGAATCCCTTAAGGATATTTCTGAAAGCATTGTTGTTTACTTACCACACCACCCGAGCCGGGTGTATTACAACGAGGAGAGTATCCGCAGTTGACGTTGGCAATCACTGGCTGAATGTTCGAGTTACAATTGTTCTTGAAGGTGACTGATACGATCAACCACCATCATTAGTCTCGTGCATGAGTTTGAGGTCTAAAGTAAACGGCCCAAACGCACATGTATGGTCGGCATAAGCGGTAGAGATGAGGCCAAAGGCTACGAGGGCGATGTTCAATGCAAAGACCATGATGTTCTGTGTCGTTGAGGAATACTGACAATTCTTCAAATTCGAAGGTGTATTTATGCAGAGACGACTTTTGGTTGAAACACGGATATTCGGACTTACAGCTTCGGCATGGCATCATGAGCGGCGAGTAGCATGTATTTCTTTTGATGGTCGTGTTTCAAAAGCGGAAGGATAGGCGGGGTCCACGGAGCACTAGAATGCAGAACAGAATAGCTGGGATTCTACAGACTTGCTAAGCGGCTTCGGAATGAGTCGAGCATTATATCGGCTGCGAGGGCCTGTGAGTTCATCAGGATAACCACATGTCGCTGCTACAACCACCATGAGCACTCGATGTATGTTTGCTCAACAACGACGTCGCCTCTGGATGATGACAATGTGGTCTCACGAGCTAATAATATCCGGGGTCACAAGGCGAGAGGGATTGATCAGATCGGCTAGTAGAAAGGAACCGATGAGACCGGGGGCTCCAACAGCAGACCAAACGCCAAAATTATGGCGTAAAACAGTCCCCAAGAATTCGGAAGCACATGTCTAGAAGATCCAGTAGCGGAGACTTAGACTTTCTGGAGCAATAGGTTGCTACTTTTCCTGATCTACTGCAGAAGCGCGAAAGTTTCGCCGATTGGAACTCCCCAATGGTTATAGTACCCGTCACGGGCGCAGTAGACTGGAACTCGAACGTTGAACGCTGAGCGTTGGTGTCTGGAGGACAAAAAGAGCTTTGGAAGTAGGTACGAGTGGACGGTGGCGATCAATGGATTATTGATAGATTCTCACGCCTCCGGGCCGCCCGGATCTTTCAGCAGAAGATTTTGTGTTCTCTACTTGACCAGCACCACTAACGACACATGCAATAAAATCATTACAACCCATGGCCGAAAAGCAACCCCAAAACAAGAAGCGCAAGCTAGAACCCATGAAAAAATATACCACCGCAGAACAAATCCAACAGAGTCTACGGACTCAGAACCTTGATGCAGTGGTCGATGGTGCGGAGCTAGCTTCATTACTCTAAGGGTATTTTCTGACAGGCATTTCTCAGCTTTGAATAAATTGAGAAACCAGCTCACGATTAGGTCGGACGAGGGCGTAATATCTCCACAGAATGAGCGATTGTTGTTGGTGCAGCAGTGGTTAGAGAAGAGCCCAGGGGCTCAGGACATATTTGGGTTATGGGAGAACGCGAATCCAGTGAGAGCCATGTCATACTGGCTGTTGAATTTCGACTGACATCTGAAAAGAGACAACCTAATTTGCCTGTAGCCATAGTATCCGTTCTAGCCGTGATTCTTCCACTACTATCATCGCACTATACCTATCATGCCACTGGTTACCCAATTGTGAAAGCACTTCTGACCCCGCAATGGATGCGGCGGCTGAACTCGTATATTGGAGGCGCGCACAACGAACTTATCCTCGTGGCTCTCAAGTTGTTGAACGCCATTTCTGGATTTGCCGGAGGAAGAGAGAAGAAAACTCTGCTTGAAGTATTTCAATGGGAGATCAAGGTATGTTATATCTTTGCCTCGCCATTCCCCTCTTCCTGACACATTGCAGAGTTTGCCCAAGCTACTGACTCTTCGAAGAAAAGGCAAGGTTGATTATAACCCTCTATCAAGACCAGGTATATTTCCTTGCGCCTTTTCGTTTCGCTGTTGTTAACGCCGACATAGATATCCGTACCCTCTATGTCCAATTCTTGCTTTCCTTCCTCGACGCACTCACACAAACTAAAAGCACGTTCCTCGAGCAACACCGTGATACATTCTTGGCCATCTTCAAGGGTCTCCCACAGGACCATTATCTTTTTATTCGTCATGTCCTTGAGGCAATATGGACTAATCTTTGGTCGGACCCGAAGATCAAGCGGACTACCAAGGTCGGCCTTTTCAACGAAACGACCATTTCTCACGTATGCTACTCCGATTTTTCCTACCGTCCGGACCGTCCTGATTCTTGCTCTTAGCTCCTCAAGATTTACGAACGCACAAGTTCCGACGATGAAGACCCAGAACACGTCCCCGCAGATCTCATACACCACTTTCTGCTTGCTATCATGACACGGCCTGGGACTGGAATCTGTTTTAGGGATCGAGGATGGTATCCGCGAGAAGACGCTGACGATGAAAGGGGCGGCAGAATATACAACAAAATTCTAGCGAACGTTCTGAAAACTCTCAAGGTGAACGAGGACTCACGGCAGCAAGAGCTCGCGCGAAGGATACTTGAAGCGTGTCCCGAACTCGTTGCGGGGTGCGCGTTACCTTATCTCCTCACTGATACACCGCTAACGAGACCTTTGCATAGGTATTGGCCTTCGGCACAGCTCACCCTCGAGCCACGTCTCTCAACCAAATGGATCGCGAACATCTCTTTTTTTGGTACCATCATCTCCCTCCCTGTCCCCCAACCTACCTTCTTCCTCCCTGACACGAACCTCTACAACCCCACACCGCCTCCTCTGCAAACCATACTCTCTAACATCCTTCCCTCCGACATCTCACCCAAAAACGTCTTCACAAAAGGTCTCTTATCTCCTTCGGGGCTCGTGCAACACTGTACCGCGTTGGCGTTAGCGAAATGCTTGATGAAGTATGCAATGGTCCTTGAGGTGTTTAGAGCCATCGAGGATGCATTGGAGGCGGGCGATACGGAGGAGGGACTATGGGGGAGACGCAGGAAGGAGGTGGAGAAGGAGGTGAGGAAGAGGGTACCCGAGTTTCAAGTCGTGGTTGGCTTTTCACAGCAGAAATCCGTTCTAGCTCCGGCGGCGTCTGGTCAGGGCGCCAATGCAGCTCAGCGTGCTCCTAACCCTACGAGGATTGCGTTATTACAGGAGAGTGCGCAGAGGCTTTTGTTGTTGTATCATAAGTACCTGCCCGAGGTTGTTGCGGAGGCGAGGTTTGATGTTGGGAAGGCGTTGTCAAGTTTCGCCGAGTCGGCTTCTGGACAAGTGGAGGAAGAGAATGATGATGTCCCCGATGCCGTGAAGAGGCTCAACCTGGCCCAGCAGTTACATGTCCTGCAGACGCTCAAAGAGAGCGACCAGTTTGTCTGGACGAACAAGTCATGTATGTATTTGTTCCTTTTCGCCGTCGGAAAAGTTCAACATCTTCTAAACAGCGTCTTCCCGGACATACCTCTATACCCTCCTCAAATCTTACGTCACTACTCCTATTTCTGCTATTAAATCCACCCTCCTTGACCTCCTCTCACACCTCCTCTCAAGTAGCATCCTCTTCCAAGAAATCCCCACCGAAGCTCGACTCTGGTTGCTCCCCCTCCCGCGCCTGCTCCGTCTGCCAAACGCCATCTCGCCGGACAAAGTTGACCTCACAGACGAGGCTGAGAGTGTCATCACGTTCCTTGATGATTGCATCCAACGATGCCTCAAAACGCCGTTCAGATATATCGAGGAAATGCGCGGACTTCTCACATCGCGACCTTCAAGTAGCGGAGCAAAAGTGGAAAATGAAAATACAGAGGTTTACCCGAGTCCGCTCATCATGACGCTTGGCGAGCAGGTGGACGCGAAGATCAAAGCTGGATTACTTTCACCTTCCGATGTCTTGGCTGTCACCTCGTTTGTCAGGAAGCTGGTCTTTAGGTTGTCCGGACAGGTGCACGACTTATCGGTTTTGGAGGCCGTCGTGGCCTGGGTGGACCGTATTCTTGCCGAGGATCGACTATGGCCGTCCAAGTACCCAGCGATGACCTCAGCCGTGAGGAGGGAGGTGAGGGCAATGCATATGGTGTTGAAACCTGTCCAGATAGATGTGCCAATGATGTTAAATGGGGATGTGCAAGGTTACTTGGACGAGGCTGAGCGCTTGCCTGTCGGTACGTTGAACTCCTTCAAGCTGCGACAATTTGTTTATTTACAGATAACATCAGCTGATAAAATACGTGATCGGATCCACATTGCACATTCCATCATTGACCGTCTCCGGTTCACACAACAACCTCTTTCTTTGGCAGATGCCAAACGTCTCGTTCTCGCTGTTCAGACTCATTGGGCACCTGCTTTGCAAGATCTCGCCCAGTATTTCTTCCCTAGATCCGGGCATTTATGGGAGAACCATGTTCTGGTCGGAACAGATGTCGGTGAAACGTAGGAGGCTAATTCAATCTCATATCCCTGTCAACTGACTGGTTACAGCATACCCGCTGAATGGCTTTTCTACGACTCTACAAAAGAGCAAATCCTGGATTCTGATTATCGCCGCAGCTTCGTTGCTGTTTTCTTTTCGACTAAGCCAACACTGCAAAATTGTCTGGAGCTGTTCAGATTGATCGAGCATCGGCTGAACATCGTAAATGAAGATGAAGCTCGTGGACTCTTGTCCCTGCTTGCCGTGCTTACCAGCGAAGCGCAGTCAATACTCGAAGATGTAGACATGATCACCTTGAAGGAGAGCTTGTTCGTGGAGCCGAGCGCTGTCAAACGCCTCGCAATGGCTCAGGGTCTCGATAGTAGCATTCAATCTGGACTACGGGAGTTACTTCAAAGCTCATTTGACCCTCGTTCCACTGCCGATAGACGAATCTTGTCCGAGGTTAGCGCTCACTGGTTGGCGCTCCTTCAAACCTCACTAGATTCAGGAACTTACGACAAGGTGAGCGCCTATGTCCAGGTGAACGAGTTGATGGTGCTGATCCCGGCTTTAGCTTGGTGAAGTCGCGCTGTGGATCAAGTTTCTGCCATTGGACCGAATTCTGAAGTTGCTAGATCAGCTCATAATTAACGACACGATTTCACATGTCTCTTCTCTCATTCAGCCGATACTGGGCGTTATCCAAAGCTGGATAGAGGACCACGCGGACACTGAAAAGGCACTCAGGGAACGGATCCCTACACTTCTGAAAATACGCAAGCAACTTGCGAGGTCACAGGTAGTGGAAGATCTGTTGTCCGCTGCAATTGACTCCACGCTCCCTGTCGGTTGCTCTGCGCGCAATTGGGATCCTGAATGTGACGATACGGTCCCTTACACAAAACTTGTTCAGCGGGCGGAATTGCGCTGGGCAAACAGGACACAGCCCCTTGGACACACTGTTCCTCTTGATGACTTCTTGACCTCGGAACCCTGGACACCCTCAACCGTCAGAATCATTGTGGCACTTTTGTATAGGCAGGGCTTCGCTCTGAAAGAATTGGAGTCGTGGCTCAAATCGGAACATGCGGCTTCGCGGGCGAGCGAATACCTTGCCATTGTCATCCAGGCTGCTTTAGATATCTATTGTTGCATCCCGGCGGAGGACTCACTAGATGAAAGTGCCTGGATCCCCCACTTAACCGAGATCTCATCTCTCTGTTTTGATCACCACGTGAAACCATCGCTGCGCCGGGTATCCAGTTCGTGCGTGGTATTAGCATTGGATGTCTTCAACAGCCACCGGAAAGACGTGGTGCAGCTCGTGACTCGACACGTGGATAAACACCGCAATACTCGTCCGACATCGGAATCCCTACGGATCGGATCTCAACATCCCATCACGGAATTATTAGCTGTGTTGGTGGAATGGTCCTTGCACACGTTGATAGGCCAACTGGCAGACGATACCTTCCTGTCTGCGGGAACTCTGCGGCTCATCAATGACATAAGTACGTTGTTCTCGCATTAGGATCCGATGGTGTTAGTTAACGCCCGGCTCTCGTAAACTAGGTGCTCTCGTACGATCTTCTACCTCCATCAAGGCACATCAGGTCGAAACATTATTGGGAGTGACCATCCAGCATCATTTATCTAATGCTGCTGCTGTGGAACTAGCAAATCATTGTGCATCCAAGGCACATCTAAAGGTTAGTTCCGCCGGTACAAGGGACATATGGATGACTGATTTTGATCTCATTTTTTTAGCCTGTTGCCGTTAATCGTTACTTGCAAAGTGCCCTTCATCATCCGCAATTCTACAAGCTTTCAAATGGAATAAACCCCGACTTGACTTCACGACCTCATATCGTTCAGCTTCTCCATACTCTCTTCAATCTCCACCCAGCAAACACCTGTCAGGTTACACAAGTCGAACCTCTCCTCCAGATCTATCATGGCACGTTATCAAAGGAAGATCTTTCTTTACTCTCCATCTTCCAGCTTTTCGAGACTCAAAGGAAGATTTCCTTGGCCCCTCTGTTCAGACATTGGTCCTCGTCTGTCGACATCACCTCTTCGTCCGCTGCGGAAAGTTTACAATCCCTTGAACCGGCGAGGATTTTCCGGACGACGCTGCATTATCCTAAATGGCGGAAGTTGCAAGCGGGATCCAGCCACGAGAGCAACCACCACAACTCACAGCTGTATGACCCAATATTTTTATTGCTGCTAGTTCACCTGGCGCTGTCTGAAGACCGGCCAGCGACGGCGTTCGGGTGGATTGAACTTTTCAGGACCAATGTCGTGGGAGTGTGCATACGTGTTTTGTCTTCGAAGGACCTCGCCATTCGAAGTTTGGGGTTGTCACAACTTGGATTGCTATATAAATGCATCGAAGTGAGTAGATGGGCCATGTCCTTTCCCAACTCTCATCGTTGTTGCATAGAGCGTCGATTTCCAAGAGAAGGCACATGTTATATACATCCTCAACCTCCTCAAGAATCTCCTCCCTCCATCTGAAACTGATGGATCATCACATGAACCACCACGCCGCCTGCCCTCATATACCACACTCGTTTTAGCTCATGCCCTGCGCGGAATTTTCTATCCCTCGAACTTTACGTATCCCCTAACCGCTAGGTTCCTCCTTCAAAGACCGGAACTGGATATCAACGACGTACCTATGCTCTACAGCATGCTGTATAGTAACGCGGATGATTGGAAGAAAGAGCGAGGCTGGATCATCCGCTTCTTGGCAGACGGTATGGCTAGCTCCGATGATTGGAAGGTCTTGAAACGGCGCCACACGTGGGATCTGCTCGCGAGCCTTTTCCAAAGCTCAGAATCAGATCATGCATTACGCAAGGGCGCTTTCGAGGTATACCTAATCTGGTCAGACTCCCACTCAATTATGGAACTGAGTTGAACGAACTTAGGTAATCGCGAATTTGACGTGTAACCGACAAGCTACCATGAGCATGATCATCAGGTCGTCTTTCTTGACGTGGCTGGAGATGCAAATATCACGAACGAACGACGATGACAATGTCAAATGGGCTAGGATTCTTGGGAACATTATTCTCATTGTCGACTACAGCAAACTTGATTCGATCTTGAATGCTGCTTGGAGACAAAGTATCTGCCGTTGCTTGTGTATGCTCTTGGATCGACGTAAGTAACATGGCCTCCATAAAACGTTCATGCACTAACGCCTTTCCCAAGCTAACTCCGACATTATCCTCGACTCCATCGTTCCCACCATATTCAAGCTCGGAGAATCATCCAATTCACCCATTGCTGAACTTCAGGAATGCGTCAGTCTGGCGGCAAGAGCCCTTAGGATCCTCGAAACTCGCCTGGAAACGTCCAACGGACCAGAAGATACCCGAGTCTTGATGGGGTATGATTTGTATCCAAGCTATGCCATAAACGAGGCCCCGACTGCACCGAACCCATGCCACACGTGGTCAACGTGCGTAGCACTTCTATGGAGGACAACCATGACCTTTAGTCGAAAGACTACCTCATGGGACTTGTTGACGTGCAGGCTGCTTGTGAGACAAGGCCCCCACGAGTCCGGACAAGACGAGTCAGGATGGGCACGGAGAGAGGTCATTCGATCACTTCTAGAGCGCTAATCGATTAAATTGTTTGCCAACGATCGTGATGCACGATCCCTGCCTCCCGTCGAAAGGATTCAACATTCTGAGCGCTCGAATATCAAAATACAGCGTACCTGACGATATAAGTCCGGCGAACTGGAACCATGTGTAGCCCCATCAAATCCAACTTAAAGACGACTTGGAGCCTTTGTATTGCCCGCGTCAAGGTGAAATGACCCAGGGAGCAATGATTACGCTACGGCTTTATGAATAGCATCAAGTGGCAGTCTACAAAGCTTTAAATGATCCAGAATTCATTAATCCGATTAAACCGAAAACAAGCCCGTCATATGAAATGTGCTATCTCTGTATACTTAATTCAACGCGGTCTGCTCAATGCTCCCGAGTGGTGAATTCGCACAAACTGAAATCGGCAAAGGGCCTAAAGACTGGTCCGAGTTCTTCCTGGATCTCCATTCTTCGTCCTAACCTCTTCGGCGCTACGACAGCCCTTGCTTGCGCTGCTGCCTTCCTAGCACTTTCAATCCGTTTCGCCTCCTCCTTCCACTGTTTACGAAGCCGGTCAATTTCAGTCTTGAATGACTTCAAGTCCCAGATCACTGCGTGAAGAATCCCATTCCTCCTAAGGCGATCCATGGCGTTGAACACATAGATTTCAGAGGACATAGGGCTCAAGGAATCGATTCTGTAGTCGTCCCGCTGGATAATGGCTTGCAAGGAACGAGGATCCACGGACTTGGCTACGCGGATATAGCCCACAACATCTTGGCGAATGAGGGCCTCCTGGACCGACATCGAACCATGCTTGAGAATGAGCTTGCCTGATCCATCTGCAGGTAGCAGGCACCAGTACTGGCCTCTGACGCATGTTTCCATGGCTAGGGGAGCGATTGTAGGTTTCTCCTGGTAGAAGAATGCAAGATATGACACCGAAGCACCCATCTCGTCTGTGGTAGCAGAAACTACCGGAGTGTAGGCACTGGTAGTGTCAGGTCGGATTTCGCGTTCCATAACGGCGACATATACAGATCCAGGTATGAAACCAGGGAGAAGGGTACGTGGGGGTGGAATGGAGAACATGATAAGGAACGGTCCGGGGAAGATAGATAGGCTAGATAGAGCAAGAAACCTTGGGTCGGGTGCGAGCGGTTTGATGATAGGTAAATGCAGACATCAGCCTTTAAATATGTCTTCCAAAGAGTGTCTTTGAACGTGGCTAGACGTCGGGTGTGTCCACTGACAAGGCACGGTCGAGGTTTGACCACGACGACGCGTTCAGGAGCATTGATCTACAGGAACAGGGCTAGAACAAGTGTCCACCGCTGCAATCGTGGCGTGAAACACCAGTAGACATCAAGGTGGGATGAGATGAGATGAGCGACAAGCTTCAAGGAAGATTTAAAGTGGTTCACAGGTCAGCCAGGTGTGAAGTATGAGTCCCCGCTGACTTTGAACGCTAAGCCAAAGCAATGAGAAGAGTTTTGTCTGAAATGGATAATCACGTAGTACCTTTCTCCCCGGGCTACAAACATGCTTACAGCGACGAATGAATGCCACCTGAAGTTCACAAACTGGAGAATCCGAAGAATCAGCGTTAAAGGTGACTGGAGGCGGCACTAGACATTACGTGCGTTAGGCCACGATATCAGTCAAACCCCTTGTGACTTGAATGAAAACGGTCCACAAATGTTCAAGTTAGTAAAGAACAAGCTCCGTTTGTTGTGGTGGCATTCGGCGTTGAGGCTTGGCATCAATTCGTTGATGTCCCGCAAACTCCGTCAAAGGGCGATCAAAGCAAGCAGGGGCGCGCAAGTGATGATTGTCCGGTGTATTGGATAACTGATGGGATTTCAGAGATTGAAATCGTTTAACTAGCTTCTCACTAAACCTGGCGTGTTATGCCCTTCAGAACGGTGACCGGGATCGTTTCATGGCTTTTGTGTAAGATAGCATGCAGGGCGTCGGGGGTGGGCATCGGCAAAAACCGACAATACATAAATCGGTTTCATCACATCCACTCCTTGACTATCAAGATACACCAGGGTACACTGTTGTTCTCTGATCACTGTAGCTGGTTTTGACCGCCACTACGCCTCAACGTTGCAACGTTCTACAATAATTTTACATGCGAATCCTATATTCAACATTCCACTTAGGACTTCCACAACCCCAATGCATCTCTGATGGCTCATCTACGACCAAGTTCTCTCGGGAACGTCCGTCTCCATGCGAGAGCCTTACGTTCTCCCTATCACATTGCAACAAGGGGCGGTACCGAACGTGATGCAGATTCCGCTCATGTCCACTGGCTCAATGCCACTTCGGGGACCATCTCCGATACGTTATTACAAGAACATCGACGAGGGTACTCTTTTCCTAGAAAACATTGGGATCGATCCTAGAATATGATTCGTGCCATATCGACCCACTCGTCAGATTTCAACTGTTCCAGAATGGAACCAACGTCCACCACGGAACTCGTTACAGGAGATAGTCCGATCCAGAGGCTCCCTTCCAAACATTTTCTGGCCCAACAATACGTTCAATGGCAAGAGGAGGCCTTCCGATGCGAGGTGTAACATCACTTCTAGAAGATGCCGCCGAAAGTGCTGTGCAATTACACTCGACTCCAGTTCCTTGACTGATCCCGTGCAACCCCTCGGACTCCAGACGCACGGCGCATCGAACCTATTCTTTCTCAGGTGTGCATATACCGGCGGTCTTCATAGAACTTCCCATAAAAGTGCATATAATGTGTCCTGGGCGCGCAGCATTGACGAAGCTGATGCTAGTTTGGCTCCATTACTGTAGGTTCTTCGTTACCGGTAAAGGCGGTACTTTCGTCATCTGGTTCGTGGATAGATCATTTCTCTCGCATGTTTGTCTCGCCTCAGGCCATCAACCTTCATCTAACCTTTCCTCCTGTACGGCTCGATGTTGAATCACCTCGCTTCCTTACTGCTTCGACTCACTGAGCATTCCCTTGTGGTTATGAAATCCAGTGGCGGGAGGATACTCCCATGCTCACTTTGTCTTCACTGCTAGAGTGTGCGATTCCTCCTCAAGGTGGCAATTTGGCTACGACTGAGCTGTTCTGCAGAGCCCATGGTATCCTTACTTTGGATGTATTGATTTCACCGTGCAAAAAATGTTACCTCAGGTACAAACCTTGAGTCTTATCCGGCCGTGCTGCCATTGGCAATGTTCCAAGTCCAATGCAGATCTGCATCGAGTACTCATTGATATATTCTCTCTCATTCTTCCTCTACAGAGATACAACGCATTCGTTCAGAAGATATGCTTTGTGGGGCCTGACACGGTACCACTTTACTGGGCAGGAACGCCGGGGCACCCATTGCAAGCATTTGGCTGAAGTAAATCAGGCAAGTAAGCAACTGGATGTATTTCTGCCAACCAACAAACTCACAATACCCAAACCAGCAGAAACGCCGGCAAAAACACATTGGGTCACCCCTGTAGCGAGGCTGAACTGATCAGCTGGGCCTAGATATGTGGTTAGAGCCATGTACTCTTCGCAACTCATTCATACCGTAAACTTACTAGGTGGTTTGCCTTGGGCCTCGGCTTGTGTAATGGCACGGAGCTTGTCTGCCGCACCCAGACAAGGATTGATAATTCCCGGAATACTATTACCAATCGTAAGGAGGCAACCTGTAAAGAAAGGGATCAAGCTGTCATCTACTCCTCTTGAGAGGACAAAAGAACCGACCAGCAAGGTTGCACTTCGGGGCCTGTTGCTGACGAATGTCAAGCTCTACTGGACCGCCCATGACGGATAAGGCGAGAGCAACGGGGACGAGGGTAGCAAGAGTAAATTTCATGGCTGTTATGAGTGGATCGAAAGGAGTTGCTGGAAGTTAGCTGTAGCACGCTGGCTCTGCTCTACGGATACTGTATGTCTTTTATACCATAAAATATGCATGTTTTTCTTAGTTTATTCCTGAAAGATGGCCAAGGCGCTTGATTTTGCGCCTGGCGCCCAGCGCCTCATGGCAGCGAGAAGCTAAAGGTCTTGGCTGAACCCGGGTGTTAAGAAGATGGAGCCTGACATGTCGAATGCTATCTAGAACGACTAGAATTATGAGTCCGACCATCAGGACTCTGCTAAATACGGTATCGAGGTGAAGTTTGGCATGAAGCCCACCCCGGGATGATCATATAGCGATAAAACAAAGGCACGAACAAATATTTGAGGCATACATACACCAAGGGATTGGGAGGGTGAGTTAGTAGTGATGCACTACAGTTGAACGAGGATAGCAGGAGATTGACAATAGTGCAGAAGTGCATCCGCTATGAACGGCTTTGTCGGTGAGCCAATGTCCCGTGCGAACCCTCTTTCGAGCTTAGGTTATTTCACCACGCAAGCCGAACTATAGTGCGAAACATATCATCAGACAAGTATTAATAGCACGGAAATAGGTGCGTTTGTCCTTTTGAATCAGGGAAGAAAACCTTTCTGAATCTCTTATAGGATAGCTTGCACCGCCTTTGAGAGCACGAGTACGCCGGAGAAATGCACTAGAAGATATTGCACTCTCGTTGAAAGGGTCACTTGCCATCCATATCAAGTTTCTTCGAGTCTTTACTGAGACTGGTGGACGCCATCTCATGTTCTATGGAAAAAACAGATGGAATGGAAGTGCTTGACTTACATTCCAGCATCTACCCAAATATACAATTCATGACCCATGTATTGGAAAGATCGGTCACTCGTGGCAACTTTGATGGTAAGAATTCAGGTTCAACAAGGCCAACTGTCTGCTTAAGACCACAGGCTGAGATCCTGTGCCCTGGTATCAATTGTCGCTTGCTTAGACTGCCCAGCACCGGGCTCTCATCAGCAACGTGTAGAAGTAGGGCAATAAGGGAGCGCAAATGTAACTTCGGCAAAAGCTAACGAGTTCCCGGTTTAGTGTGTCAGTGTCATAACCTCCTCCCCGGTACGTCACCCAGTGTTTAAAGCGATGACGGAGACTACCTTACGGTTGACACGAGCAGAGCGCAGAGGTAGGGTAGAGCATATTATCTCCGACATTACCGTGTTTCTTTACACACCTCCGTCACTCAGAACAACGACTAGGTCAATCATCGCTCTCACTACACTAAATCCCAAGCTCGTCCTAATTGTAATCAGGCATTTGTGCACTTCAGCGCGAGCCCCCCGAGAGCCTCCAGCAACCAACACTGTCTTACTACCGAATCTTCCCCAGTCAGCATCAACATCTTGTCAGATAAGGAATGGGTACCAGTAAGCCATTCCTATCCTTCCAGTTGGCTCCGCTTTGCCAGTTTTCATCACCTAGCAGATATCAAATGCACTGAAGTTTCCTAACTAGTTATGCGATTCACATATAGAACGTGATGCATCCCGTCCTTTCTCGATTTCCTTGCATATTTTGCCACACACTCACGACAGTGGTGCGTCCCATGGTTCGTTGCCAGTGCTGGCGGACTGAAGCTGGTGAAGCTTGCCAACCATTGCATCTTACATCCAGCTTCGTCGTGTATAAGTGCTACTACAAGTCCTGCGGGTATGTAACTAGAACGAAGTTGACTTTGTACAAATATCCGATTAGGCATGAATGTGACGAGAATAAATAGCTCATTAGAGTCATCCTACGAGCGTGATTACGATTCCGACTGAATGAAGAATACTCATGACAATGCAACGGACATGATACGATGATATGATACAGAGGTTACGAGAATGCGAAGATCCAATGTTCAGCGCCGGGTCCGTTTCCTTGAGGGGCTCTCACTTCTGTTCCTGGATCTCTTCCTCCCACTCCGGGTGGGGCTCTTCGGCATATAGGTGGGAGGGACGGTCGTGAAACTATTGTTCGAGAAAGGTGTTGTCGAGCTTCCTGCGGCCGCTGAGCCCTCGTTTTCGAGCGTCAAGCTAGCAGTTCGAGCACGAGGGGTTGATGGTGGTTCGGTGGCAGGTGGGGTCATTGCGTGGACAGTCGTTTTGTCGTCCGATGGGATGGTGGCATTTAATGAGTCCAGAATCTGTCTATATCCGGCTTGAACTCGACCCCAATATTCTGGCTTCTTGGTATAAATTCGGAGCAGAATCTCTGCAAAACAATCAGGTTGAAGGTTTGAATAATCCCCTTTCACGGCGTTTCTGCAAGCTATAGAAAATTCATGAGAGCGGGGCGAAGTTAGAGATATGAAAAGACAAACTGGTTGGGCTACGTTTAGAATAGAACTTGACATATTTAAGAGGATTCTCCTCCTTCATCCCATAGTGCATTGTAGAGAAATCCACGATCACATCATCGTCTTCAAGCTCGGGGAAGTTATCAGGCAGAGGGTCTGAAACAGCCCGCTTTTTGACCTCCTGAACAATCCTCTTACTCGTGACTTGCTCTCGAAATAGTTTTCTGAAAGGCCAATCTACGACCTTCCAATCGACGCATTTATAGAGATCACGATCGCGAATCCGTCGAATGATTGAACGAGACCTTGCCAATTCCTGTGTGTTTCATCAGGTAAGGACCCGCCGCAGGGAAAAGAAGTCAACTCACAGGCGCGGTGGAGGATTCAATGTGGTTCATAATGGTATCGTTCAAGTACACGAACTTTTCGGGATCAAAGACGCGTTCGGCAATGTGCAGGTAGGGTTCCGCTGCAAGGAGAGCATCGATAACCATATATTCAATGGCCTTAGCTATTAGATGCGTCAACAACTCTTCGGGTTTAAGAGTGAGGCACGACGTTACCTGCTTTATGGTTATAGATCATTTTGTGTAGCTTGAAGCGGGTGGCACAGATCTCGTAGAGCTGGTTGGCATCCTTGATATCGTAACAGATCTGCTGGTCAATTACGCGGGCGGAGTTGACGATACTGTAGCAATGAATGAGAAACCATGTATCGGGCAGGATAAGGAGATACACTTGCCGGTTGGAATCGATGCGGATGGGCTCGCCAATCATCTGCGAATCTCTTTGGATATAGTCAAACCTGGTATGTCATGAGAAGCAGGAAACATTCAAGATTAAGATCCCTTACTTGTCAACGTCTAGACCGTTACGTTTGTTGGCAACAATGTCGAAGAGGAACTTCTTTTCATCCGGACTATATGCGAGTGAGTCAGGCCGTACTCCGTCTACAAAACGACGTACCTGCATTTAGATGGATCGCCAGCAATGAGAGCCTTGATGAACTGTTGGTCCTTTTGCGAAATGGGGATCTCATATTCAGAGACCATGAAATCTAACATCATCTCCGACCCTTGTTCGTGTTGCCATTTCCTATCTGGCCTAAGATGAAGTAGGACATTAATCAACCCCTGACAATCATCGAGCCAGCGCATCCGGAATGACTACTTACAAAACTCTGGGCATAAACATACCGTCCCACACGTGGCTCCAAGGTCCGTGCCCAAGATCGTGACATAACCCGGCAATCTCAACGCAGTCTACGTCACGATCCGTGATACCGAGGTCAGGCTGATTCCTCTGAAGGTGTGAGGCAAGGAGCCGAGAAAGATATGCAACGCCTGTAGACAACGTCAAGAGATTGTATGAATACATAAGGAGTAACCAAGCACCTGACCTAAAGAATGTTCAAAACGGCTGTGAGAAGCGCCGGGCCAGACGAATGAAGTCGTTCCGAGCTGCTTTACATGGCGAAGACGTTGAAACTGTCGCCTTGAACGCATATATTAGGTTAAAACAAAGTTATAGGTAATTGTAAGCTCATACGTGTCGATGAACTTCGAAAGGAGAGTGTGGACAGGGACTGGAGGACAAGTATCATCAACCTCAAATTCAACGGTACAGAAACAGACGCACTATAGTCGTGAATCGGATCCTTGATGGACCTGACGAGGATTCTGCGGCTGGCCTCGATGGATTCAATAGAGTCTTTGGCAACCGCGTCGTCGTCGTCGTCTCGCGCAGCATTGTCCAAGGGATGAGGCATGGTGATAGTGGGTGTGGACTTCAAGTGGTGATTAAAGACGCGAAGGAACCTGCCCGAGTTCCAAGCAGGAATCTGGATACTATATCTAGGAGGTACACAAATAACCACAACGCGTCATCAATACCAAACAAAACGCTCCTGAGTCCTGGCCAGGCCTTCCAGGCTTCATCATGCTGCGGTTCAGCCTCCAGTTTACAGCGTGGCCCAGCGTATGATATATAGAAGCAGTATATATATAGTACACAGTTGTAAATAACACTTCCCGGAAGAGAAAGACAGAAGTTCTGAATCTCGAACCTCATCAGAGCTTTCCAGATCGTTTCATGATCAGTATCAATAATTCATAAACAAGGACCCCTAACTTGCCCGGGATTTGTTGAGGTATCTGTTAATTGGCCAATGAGCATGGTTCCAGGGCAAAATGAGAAGACCGCGAACCAAATGACCAACATCTGGTTCTTCTCTCAGAGAGGCGTATCTCCGACCGGAGGCAGGATCGAGAAGGGCCTCGTGAACACTGCGTGGACTGCACGTTTCAAGTTTGATAAGACATTTTGAGAGAAGAGATAATGCATACATGAAGTCGTTCTGCAACCCGAGAACAAGGTGAATCGGCAGGAGAGAGCACAACCTGGTCAGCTCTTCAACCGGTTCTGTAGCTCCCTTGATATCAAGATACATCGCCTGGGCCAGAGTAAGCACTAGGAAAAGGAAGAGGCGTAAAGGCCACACCTGCTCTTGCTCGCGCGTGCAGGCCAAGCACACCGTAGTAGACGAAGGTGATGGCACAATGGCATGTTCCTGAAAAAATTCAGCTAAATTTGCGTTCCGCCAGCAAGTCAAGTACGAACCACAAAGACTCTGAGTACTTTCTCATCCCACTTCGCCGTACGTGGGTTGGACCTCAAAGACAAAAATGCGGTATTGCGATCCGGCCATTCACAAATCCTCCGTTTCGCACCATCAACAAGTTGATCCCTCAATTTCGCCAAGTGATGGGCACCGCCCGGGCTCACCATCGGCTCCACGATAATGAGCGACAGAAACGGGAAAACAGGCTTCAGCCTCTGCAGAAGTAACCTGGGAACATGATGTCAACCAGCGCATTTCCCGATGATGTAGGGAAACCCACAATGAATTCGCGCCCAGCGAATGTCCTAATCCGACAAGTCTCCTCTTGCCAAAATCCACACCGAATGCTTTCGGCGCGCTCACCAAGAAGCGGTGTATCGCTACGGCATAGCGCTCACAACTAACTTCACCGCTGATTAGTATCATCTCCATAGGGGGAATTACAATGAAAGATAAATGACTTACAGTCTGTGGCAAACTCGTCCCTCTTCAACACTTCTCTATTCAAGACTCCCGCCTGCCCATGATTCGGACAGTCCACGGCCCAAACCTCACGAACTTTGACCTTTCCCGTCCCATTCCTCACTAAAACCTCGAACAACACCTCCAACGTCGGCTCCCATGTCTCCTTGTGGAAACTCGTCGAATGTAGCGCCAAAACCGTCACCGCATCTGCATCTCGTTCAAATTCCTCCAGTTCTTTCACAAAGTACCTTTTCGCGGTGATATACAACGGATACCCCTGTCCTTTCCCATCTGCAGCCGATGCATCCGGTGGCAGTGTTACGGACTCTTCCAACAATTTCATCTTTGTCTGGCGGTGATATTCCACGTAGAATTTATGATTTTCGGGTCATAGGTCCCGTATAGTTGCCACGTATGCGCTCACCGGGCTGCGAGGAGTCGAGAGTTTGTTGAAATGAAAGAACCGCCAGGAGCCGCTCCATCCTTTACTCAAAGAAGCAGTCATATCTGCTCGGCACCTGTTACAAGAAAACACATGGCTTCTCTTACTCCCACGCCCTGGACTAGCGCTGGACCATCAATCTTTTGTCGTTTCACGAATGCTCAAAGCCACACTCAGTCGAGGTCAAACTCAGGTCGAGAGAAAAGAAAGGAAATGAAAAATTCCAATCCGTACAAAAACGCTATCTACATAAGCTTCGTAACTAGATCTCCAGAAGTTTTAGTAACAAGCAATCTAGAAGCTCAAGGTCTGGCCAGCACCGCCAACAACAGAGGAGCGAACGTTGGAAGTGGCCATGAGGCTGTAGGAGTAGGGTGGTTGGGTGAAGCTGCCATTGGGAGCAGTGTTGGAGGCACCGCCGAAGTCGTTGCCACGAGCAACAGCGAAGCCACCATCAGTGGAGTAGAGGGGCTTGTCAGTGCCTAAAAAAATCACCTTCAGTCAAAAGCCTATTTCGTGCAGAACATCCACGTACCGGTCCAGACGTTGTTCTCAACAAGGAGCTGAGCACCATCACGAGTGTTAATACCATCATTGTTGTTATCGAAGACGTTGTTGAAGATGTGGCCGTGTCCAAAGCGGAAGGAAGGAGTACGAGAGTTAAGGTTGGACCAGTAGTTGTTGGCATAGGTGACGGTGATGGCAGTGTCCTCGTCGCCATTGCTATCAGAGTGTCCGACGAGGGAACCCTTCCAGTGATTATAGAGCTTGCTGTTCGTGACGGTGACACCGGTGCATCCGTGGGTGATGTCGAGGAGGCCATCATAACTAGAATAGAACATTCAATACGAAAGCAAGCAGCGGTGAGGACACGGTACAGACAAGTCTTTGTCATGGTCCCTGTCGCTCGAGAGGTCGACGTGGTCAATCCAGACCCGGTGGGATTCCTGGATACCAAGGGCATCACCAGCGTCGGCTAGGACCTTAGAAATCTTGACGTTACGGATAATGACGTTCTGCTCTTCAAGTACACGGAGACCGACACCGTTGAGAGCTAAAAATATAATTGAGTATTTGACAAACGAAGAGTGTGTGAGGAAGTTCACCGGAACCGGACTTTCCGATGACTGAGGTGTTAGAACCAACTTTGACGACGGTATTACCAGTAATCACACCTATAACCCATGAGGCAGGAATACCAAGATTCACTGATAAGAAACGCACCAGAGATGATGACGATCTTCTTCGCATCACCGGAGACAGCAGCTGTGAGGGCGTCGAGAGTAGACACAGTAGTTTGAGTCCCGCCGGAGCCACCAGTAGTTCTAAAAATGACTTCAGTGATGGAGGCAAAGATTTCGGTCGGGCACATACCCTCCATTAAGAGTAGCATAACCGACGGTGGCAACATCGTTGACCGATGCACGTTTTTCAATGACGGCAGCCTAAACGCGGGGAGAGTTAGCAAGGCCCACCGTTAACCAACGTTGAACCGTATGTACCGAGGCAACCTGGATTGCGGCGAAAGCGATGACGGAAGCGAAGAACCTCATGATTCAGCAATAGAAATTGAGCTCGAAAACAACAGACGAGTTCTGCTTCAACCCCAGAGTCAGTGCCGCTCTTTTATACCCCTCCATGTAGTCCTGTCCAATGCCAGAACATCAAGACAAAAGTGCAACCGGCTAACCTTCGGCTACCTCAATCAACCATAATCTTCTCATTGACAGCTTCCGAGAGTACGCCCTCGCAGCAGATGAGGCCAACAACTGTTCGAAATAACCAGGCGGTCCGTCCGGTCCTTCGCGGTCCCCCACAAATTTTCGATGCGCGGGATCGACAATTAGGACCCGTGCATGGGCAGGCAGAACCACCATGGGCATTTCCTAATGAAAATAGCTACAGTCCGGGTGGTGGCAGTCGTTCCCAGTATGAGACTGTCATGTGAATCGAATCTCCTTCGTCATTGGGGAATCACGGAGAAATTAGACTTCTGCAAGAAGCCAATGATCGCAAGAGCCGTAAGGGTTGTAGGGAAAATTATCCTATTTTCAAAACAAGAAGAGACGTCTTTCAGTGGCTTCAAGGTCACCTCGTGTTCCCAGCGCAAGTTAGGCTGAAGCCGAGGGCGCAAAAGGTTGCAAGAATAGTATTCCTTGTCACTGTTATAGAGCGAATGGAATAGGGCCAGTTGTCAATGATTCAGTCGTTGATCCGTGAAGCATCGAAATGGATGATGAGAACCGCGGTCAGGCCATCCCAATATACACCTCTGCTGTCGTCCATCACTTCGCGACGCCAACAAGAGCTTTCAAATGATGAACAAGACCGGGCGGGACACGGACCGCCTCTGCTGCTACTTGCCGGCTACCCGTTCGAATGTCCTGGAAGGTGGGGTAATGCACAAGATGGATGGTCAGGCCTTCACGCCCTGCCATTCCTCGGCAGAAGGAAGAAACCTCGATGTCAGAACTTTGAACCTTGAACAACCATAGAGATTGCCAATCCAGAAAAGCCATGAGCCATGCAGCGAGTGGTACCTGGAGCTTCCTTCTGACATTCTGAATTGACGAAACCGAGAATGATCCAGCGGAGTAGCATTGAAAGAGCTGGTAGCCAAGGTCATCTGAGTGATCCTCAAGCGCTATTTACACCTGTTGACTAATCCCTTCAGGCGATGACGTAACATACTTCGCCCAAGAATAGGGGCTATCTCCTTGGACAAGCCCTCGTAATTACGTGCTACTAACACCAAGGCTGAATTCTCAAAACCAAAGCACTAGACTGACTGCCAGAGTAAACTTAACCACTTAACCGCATGCGCTGACGCGACACAATAATGTTCCGTGAAATGACCAGTGGCAGGTTCTTGGACTGCGCTACGAGAACCGCTCTCGGAGCAATGGTAAATTTGAATTCTGCATCGCGCACGGGCGGCCATGAGTCGAGAGCTTCCCCAGGTAAACTGCAACTGCACGTATTTGCCTGACGTTTGCGCCTACGCCGCGAACTGCGACAGTGAAAATCACATCCGCCGGCGCTCCTACCCTTTAATTAGCCCAACAGCCTGGCATCATGACTCCAAACACTCAGTCTGACAACACCGAATATTTCCCCGATACCCCGCACGACCACGATAACCTATTAAACAACGTGGAAACGCTACAAGGATCAATTAATTGATCACTGGAATTTTTCCGCTATGACAGGCCAAAGAAGCATCGTCGCCCTCGCCTACTATACGCGGTGCAGGATATTCAAAACCAGCTTTCGCGTTTGGCATCGTGACCGTGGCTTCACAAGACCAACTTAGCCGGGCCGCAGTATCACTTCTTTCCATTCAACGGCGCGATTCCGCCCTACCTCCGTTGTTTCAATAGTGTAGCATGTTCGAGCGCGAACTTTCCTCAACCCTGGGTTGGATTGTACCACCATATTAAGTCAAGGGATTTCACAGGTACTCACGCTTTTCCTTTGCCGACGGACACCATCGCAAAGGGTGATTTCCACCAGGTCTCCACAGACCCACTGCGACCCAGTACCGGGGGATGAACAATGTGGTCGTCAGTCAGTCAAAGTTCATTCCTTCCTTTCGAAAATGATAAAAGTAATACAGGATAAATTACCGCTCCCTTATGTTCGTTTCGCTTGGTACTGCTCCCATCCAACTTCTTCTAGCTTCTCCACCTTTCCGAGGACCTCTTTTTCCATGTTCTTCATATAGTCGCTCATAGCCCCGATCAGCGTTGGGATACCTGCAGATAGTATCCTCACCGCCAAGAGACCAGCATTGACCCCATTGTTGATTGCAACAGTCGCAACTGGAATTCCCCGCTAGAAGATGCAACCATCAACCCTGTCAGCGTCGGCTTACAGCTTAAAGAACGTTGACAACATACGGGCATCTGAACAATACTATGAAGTGAATCCACACCATCAAGGGTACTCCCCTTCACAGGGACACCAATAACTGGCAAGGGGGTCATCGCAGCAACCATACCAGGGAGGTGTGCAGCTCCACCAGCTCCCGCGATGATTGCCCGCAAACCCCTCGTGGCCGCGGATCGCGCATACTCAACGAGACGGTCGGGCGTCCGATGGGCAGAAACGATACTAAGTTCGTAAGGAACCTTAAAGTGATCTAGAATCCTCGCCGCGGGCAACATCACAGGCAAATCCGAGTCGGAGCCCATTATGATTCCAACGAGCGGATTACGGCTTGAGAAGCCAGAACCGGGCACTTGAGGTGCAGGGGCGTAGGTCTCGATTTCTTCTGGAGTGGACGAAGGGAGGGATTGGAGGAGGGGTCGTAGGCGTGAACGAAGTTCGGCGTCTGAGCCAGCAACGACGGTGACATGACCCATTTTGCGACCTTTGCGGCATTCACTCTTCCCATAGAGGTGAACGGTGGTGCCCGGAACGGTTAATGCGACTTGGATTGCATCGTCAATTTCTTTCGTTGACGACGAGTGGCCGATGAGGTTAAGCATGACGGTGGACGGCACCTTCAGCGCTGTGGAACCCAAAGGAAGGGAAAGGATGGCACGAAGATGGTTTTCGTACTGGGAAGTCTCGCAAGCCTCAATTGTATAATGGCCAGAATTGTGTGGACGGGGAGCAATTTCGTTGATATAGATGTCACCTGTGAAGACGATTGAACGTCAGAATTCATAGGATAACTAAACGCACTAACCATTCTCCATCAGGAACATCTCAACTCCAAAGATACCTGCTCCTGGTAGGGACTTGATAGCCTCTTCCGCAACTGCTCGTGCCCGACTGTCCAGGCTCGCATCCTTACTTCTCAGAGGGGCGAACACAAGATGGCAAATATTGTCCTTGTGAACAGTTTCAACCACGGGATATGAAACGACGTCTCCACCCGTCGTGCGCACGACCATAACTGCAATTTCCTTCACAAAAGGTACCCACTGCTCAGCGTAGAGTGGCCGCCCCCCCAGAGCCGTAACTGCCTCCTCTACTTGCGACGGGTCGCGCACCACAAAATTTCCTCTACCATCATACGCCAGGGTACGGCTTTTGAGCATCAAGGGATACCCAAGTTTTTCACCTGCAACACGAATTGACTCAGGTGTGTCGACGCCGACATACTTTGAGACAGGCGAGCCATGAGCAGACAGATGTTCCTTCTGCTTGAACTTGTCCTGGATAATTTTGATGGTTGATGGGGTGGGATGAATTTCAACATTAGTGGATTTCTGTATTTCCGCAAGAGCGTCCGCGTCGACGTGTTCGATTTCGACTGTTAAGATATCGACTTTCGATGCAAGTTCGCGGATCTTGGCTGGATCGGCAAATGACCCGTCAATGTGGGATAGGCGAGGTACAGTAGGTGCGAGAATCTGTTTTGCTGGTGCATGTTCCCCGGAATCGAGAATGACGACTTTAATGTTCAAGAGTGAAGCTGATGCTCCGAGCATACGACCGAGTTGGCCGCCCCCTATTTGAAAGTATCGAATACGATTCCTGTGAATTGACAAGACGAGTCTGGAGTTTTAAGGATTAGAGCGCAACTGTCTGTGATAAAGGGCGACTTACGCTTACCGAGGATACCGACAATTTTGCTGGACATAGTGGTGGTCGATAATCAAAAGGGAAAGCTTATCGCGGAAACGGCGAAAACTGGTAGTCACGAGACCCTAGCTTGGGGTTAGGGTTCAATTCTCCAACCTCAAGCATTTTCACAGATCCACACTCACAAGCGGCCTATGCCTCCAGCCAAGGCAGCAAAGCCTGCCCCCAGGAAACGGACAAGAAAGCGCAAAAGACGTGCAGCGTCATCGTCGAGTTCATCGTCAAGCTCTGATTCGTCATCCTCTGACGATGAAACCCCGTCAAAAATAATCAGGACAGTCCCTAAAGCTAAAACAGTCGAGGAGTCATCAAGTTCAGGATCGGACTCAGAATCCTCGGATTCCAGTTCAAACTCGAGTTCGAGCTCGACATCTCCCCCAGCGCCTTCAACAACAACCGGGCCAACCGCAGCGTCCAAACCAGCGAAACTACATCGTTCACCGTCACCCTCTCCACCCCCTACTGAAATACCTTCATTCCTACCATCACGAGACGACCCCAGCGCAGAAGAGAAGGAGAAACAGTTGAAGGACAAGTTTAGAAAGTTTTGGATGTCCTCCGTGGCCGATGGTTTTCGTGACGATCTGGAAGAAATGCGAAAGGTGCGCTTTCATGTTCCACTCATGGTTCTTTCCTCATGTTTTCCTAGGAGCCTAACCTTGGGACGGGGAGACTTGCACTCCTGATAGACTCACTGGCCTCAGGAGCCGAAGTGTTTTATTCTAAGACGGACGGCGATGTGACAGAAATGGATGTAGTGATGGGATAACAAGAAAATGAAACACCCTCATCAGAGTCGGTTTTGTACGATAGGCTACTTATTTCCCACCGCAAAATGTACTTATTGGTTGATGCCAGATATTAGTCACATTTGTAGGGTTTTGCCTGTCCAATATACAGCGAAGCAAATCCCCGCTTGAAGCAATTGGATGATCGTACTCCTCACGTCGTAAGTTTTACCGCCTCACCGTTCCCACCTACATAGCTGGTCGTGACGATTGGAATCAGTCGTTGAAAACAGTGCAGAATTGTGGTCGTTTGCATATGGCGGGTTTATTATTTGCGTTCAGCGTATAAACCAACGCAATGCCTAAATTTCTCTTGTGTCCGCCTCTCAGTAATGCACTAATAGTCCCGGACCACCAATAACGAGCCCGCCATAGAAAGTGAACTAGATGATACAATTTACTTGTTACATCTGTGTCAAATAAATTGACGAGCTACGAGCCTATCGAAACCTATGTAGCTGCCTGAGACTAACTGCCAACCCATGAGAAGACTTTTATTTCCACACGTACCTACCACTCGCTAAACCTGAGCGACATTTCGCTGAACACCAAGCCTTTTCTCTTTTCTTGTGTCTCTTCATCCTCCTCTTCCTCAAGTCCATCCCCCGTTTGAGCCACCTTCTCGTGATTGATCGTGTTCAGATCTGTCGCAACGGACAACTGGACATCTTTCAGATGAATAAGAGATCTCTTCGCTTCGTTACCCTTGACGGCCGTCGCAATCGCCACGAACGTTTCAATTAAGGCGCTATTATCCACAGGGTTCTCGCTCCTCCTCTTCTCCTCAACCTCAGCTTCTTCGACTGCTTTGGCTTTGGCTTTGGCCTCGGCCAACCGTCCCTCAGTGGCTGAAACGAACTTCTCAAACACGTTAGCCAACTCCGAGTCCTTCTCGAGAATCCCGTTGTTGATAAGCCGCTTCAGGGTTTCAATGACGCTTTGTACCTCCTTCCCTAGCTCTTCAACATTCAATAGTGCATTGACAGTATTTACGTTCATGAGAGGGGAGGGCTCCTGCGCACTGACGCTATGAGTGATCAGTCTCATAGCGTACTTCTCCGTATCCTCGTACGGAGTCTTTCCAACGCCGTTCTCGAGATATAGTCCCTCTTGAGGGATGACTTTGAGAATCTCGTCAGCGATGACCTTGAATCCACATCGGAGTGCATTATGTAGAGGCGTGAATCCGTGTGCGTCGTAGACAAGAAGGCCGTCTTGGGTAAAAGCGAGGATAGCTTTGACGAGGCGGATGGAACCTAGTTTAACTGCAATTTGGAGGGGCTGGAATGTCCAAGCTTAATCAATAGCGCTGGAAGAGGGTACACAACAAGCGGCGCACCGTGTTAAGCTTCTTCTTCGACCTTTGTGCCAGTAGTTCTTCGCTGACATCGCGAGGAAGTCGTTCAAGCAGATATTCAAGCAACTCTCCATTTTTACTGGAACAAATCAAATGGTACATATTCCGTCTGGCACACTCGTTAACCGTGCATCGAATGATATAAAGATAAAATACGCACCCTCTCTCGGTATCGTTCTCCAGAGGAGATACACCCTTTTTCAAAAGGAAGTCGAAAATGTCCTTGTCAGAGCCCCTCGCGGCTGCAAGGAGCAACAAGTTGAAGCCCAAAAACTTAATCCTTCAAACGGAATATCATCAACATGATATAATCAGCGGATACCACAACACGAACTCACTTTGCATGCAAAGCAGACCCCATGAGCTTTGGAGCCTTCGCAAACAATGCCGGCAGCACATCCTTCGCATTCCTCAGCACTGCCGTACTCAGTGGGCTCTCCCCAAGCGAGCTAATATTCCACCCAAGCCATTCATTCAACGAGCTCTCAAGGGCCTTCGAATGCCTCAACCACTCCGCAGTGTCGCCCTCGCCGTGGGTTGCAAAGTACTTGTACGCAGCGAGTGGTTTCTCTGACGCAAGGTATTCGATGGCGGACTTCGCACTGGCACCAGCAGCCCGCCAGACAAGCGGTATTGACTTCTCATCTTGATTTAAAGCGTTTGGATCACCTTTACGCGCAAGGTCGGCACGTTTCTTGCCGTGGATGTTCAACCCAAGATAGAGCCGATTCTTGTCGTTGAGGGCAATGGGATGGTCTTCACCTGAGGTTTGTCGAACACTGTTGGCGTCAATGCCAACACCCGTGCGACGGATCAACTCATCGAGAAACTTGGGGTTATCGGCGTGGAGGATTGAATCGAGGATCAAATCCCTCTGGTTGTTTTGTTCTGTTGAAATTGAATACTGGATATTGAGGAGATGCACGAAGGCTTCAAAGTCGTTTTCCTGGATAACCTTCACTACCAGAGTCGAGTGCTTCATTCCGTTGTTAAGAGAGTAGCTGACTGGTAAATTAAGAAGCATGGAGGGATGGATGTCGGTTCGAACGGAGATCCTTTTGGCGATGTCAACGAATTTTTCCTGGCGTTTACGGGGGTCGATCGTTTCGTCCGAATAGTCGCTATCACAGTCGCTCATGTGAACATCGTCCTCTTCATCGACTAGAGAAAATGGATATCACTAATGGAACAATAGGCCATGGGATGATGACTTACCTAGGTCAAAAAGAGCACTCTGCAGGGCTTCTTTGTCATCATCATCCTCGTTATGATACTGAGCGGCAGCTATGCCCATTATAAACTTCGCCGTGTTCCACTTTTTGCCAGCAATAGCGGCATATAGTGGCGTCAAACCTATTCAAGTATCAGCGTCTCCGTAATGTAAAACATCAGCTTCGAGTAAAAACGGACCAGTCCTTGTTCGGCGATCGTTCGGTTTAAGCGCCTGGACCGTGATCTGCACAGGCACGGCGTCTGAGCCCGGTCCCGGTACACAGAGCTTCTCAATCTTCGCATCGTCTCCTTTGAATGCTGCTTCGAACAATTCATCATACCGCTCCGACAAGTCCAGCTGCACCAAGTTGTTATGACGGTTCTTGGAGAGGAGCATATACTTGGGCTTTGGTTCCTCCTTAATGTCAGCTACAGCAGGCATGTAGGACCGAGTGATGTGGGTGGGGACCCGTCCTTTCTTCGGATCCTCAGAAACCGGATTCAATTCTTCCCAAGTCTTCGCGCCCATCGCCTCAAGTGCTGAACGGACATGTTGCAGGTACTCCTTCGTGCTCTCGATCGACTCCAATGCCCTCTTTTTCTCCTCCCTCTGCCTCTTGTTGTTCTCCATCCCAAGGTCATTCTCCGCAATCGTATACCGTTCAAAGAAATCATCATAATATTCCTTCCAGGTCTTGATATTCTCAGGAGGGCTATAAGTCTTCTTCTCAAGCTTCTTCTCGAGGTCCTCGCATTCCTTGGTGACATCGTCGATACGCCTCGGCAAGTCGGTCTGAAGAGCGTCGACAACCCAGTCAAGAATTGTCCGCCTCTCCGCGGAGTACCTCCCCTGTGATTGCAATGTCCCGACATTGAACTCCGCATCAAGCTCGAGAAGGACATCGATAATATAATCGCCATTGGCCAATGCCGTCTCGACAGGTCGATAGATCATCCAACCGTAGTCTTCAGTGTTGCCATAACCCCAGAGGCGTGACTCGGACTTGCCGCTGCGCACACATGTCAGTGAAAAAATGGAGACAAAGAGTGAAGGCGACACACCTAGCGAGTTTTGCCCTGGTAACATCGGCCCCCGTCGGATTAATCTTTGCTCCGTACGCCAATAAAGTCAATAGCGTGGCGTAGCCACGCCTCGCAACAGCAGACACTACCGGGAACCTGACGGTCCCATAGTTCGCTGATGGGAAGTCTAACGCCTTCTTCGCTCCCGGATCCTTCCTCAAGAATACATCCAAGATCTTCACTTTCTTTGCAAGCACCGCGTGATGGAGATTTGTAACCAGGTTCATATCAGCAGTGGACGCCGTGGCACCACCCTCGATGAGGCACTCAGCAATGTCGGCACCGACATCCTCATCGGAACGCACGAGGGTAAGGAAGAGGGGGAGGAGGTTCTTCTTCGACTCCCAACCGGTAGAGGATGGGACTGCGGCTTGGTTTGGATCAGCACCGTTTTTGAGGAGGAGGCCAACAGTAGAGCGCGTGCTATAGAGGACGGCGTAACAGAGGGGTGTGAAGCCTTGGTCCCAGTCTCCCAGATTGACATCTAGAACGTCGGGTTCATCTTCTTCGTCTTCGGGGACTTCACCATCAGGTTGTGGCTCCTTTGCTTTCTTCTTGCTGTCCCCGTCGTCACCACAGTGGTCGTAATCCGAATCTTCTCCCTGGTCGTCATCGACATCCATCGGAACAGTCTCCACGTTTCCATCATTCTCATCTGAGCTCCAGTCATCCTCTGACGAAGGCCTTTCAACGTCAGGACTCGTATCCGACGGGCCAGCCTCATCCTTCGTCTTCTCATCCCTATCTTCGTCCTCCTTGACCTTCCTTTTCTCTCTCTCCTTCTTCTCCGCTTCCTCCTTATTCAGTTTACTCTTCTCAAACATCTTCTCGATCAACCCATCCATCCCGTACTGAGCCGCCAAATGCAACGCTGTCCTTCCATCCACAAGCCTCGCAATCATCCTACATCCCTCATCAATAAGCACCCTCGCAATCTCCTCATCTTTCACCAAAACCGCCAGATGTAACGCCGTACGGCCTACGTGATCACGGTTCCGCAAATCAATTGTAAGGTTGGTCTTGTTTTCTTCCAGAAGCGTTTTTACGAGGTTCAGATCATGCGCAGCGATGGCGTGGAAGAGTTTTTGAATTGGCCGGATGTAAACTTGCTCGGACCATTCACCTTCGTCGATTGGGTTGAAGCTGCCAGAGAGGGTTTGACGCCCAGGGTTTTCTTGGATAAAGGAGATACGACCGCGGATGTAGTTCTCGTCTTCTTCCTTCTGGAGTGTGCGTTCGTCTTCATCAATCGGCTCCGGACAGTGCTTGAGAAAACATGAGATGGAGTTTACGTTAGATGGAGAATGTAAGGAATGTACCTCGCAACAGTCTTCCATACATTCTTCGACTGTACCGAAGAACGCGGGGTGGCGATGGAGACGCCGTCCCTTATTCTTAGGGTTAAAAGTCGAGTTCATCCCGAGATCCTAGCGGTGACATCAAGTCAGCTTGCTTAAGTGACACTTCGGGAACACAACGCAACATACCGTCTGATAAACCAATTTCTCGATCCTCCTCGCATCCCAGCCCGGTCCATACGGAATATGCAACGATGCAACATCGTAATCATTCATCTCCAATCCCCCAGTATCAGCCTTCAGATCACCCTTGTACTTGCGCTTTTTCTTGTTTCCGGGCCGACGAAGTGCAAAGGGGCGCCCACGGAGACGGCGGCGGGATTCGAGGAATTGATATCGCTCATCAGCATTGTGGAGTTTTTCAAGCACAAGAAGGCGGGCAAGCCCCTCGATCTTGGCTATGGAGCGTTCGTAGATCTGGTGCCAAAATTAAGTGAGATGTACCAATGTAGGCGAGGGGTAGGGATATGCATACGGTTGGGTCGACATCCTTGCGCCTAAGGTTGGGAACATAGACCTCGAAACCACGTTTCGCGTACTTCGCGAGACGGACCTCATAGGAGGGAGAGCGCCTTGTGACGTCGATCGTGTTGCACTGACGCATCATGGCTGTGATGGCGCGAGGGTTGGCCCAGACGTGTTCACCTAAGGTTTGCAGATATGCTTAGCGAAATATCACCATAGGTAGCCAAACACACGAACCGTCATAAGCGCAGCACGGTGCATCAATGTCGAATCCAGCCAAAACTTCAGCTGGGGATCGATATAACCTCAGTACAATTTGGACCGAGCGATAAGGGTACTGAGCTAAGAAGGAAGCGGTTAGATGAATGTATGCTCCTGAAGCCCTGAGACCCACAATGAATGGAGACGGTATGTTTGGTACGAATACACGTAACGTCCCAAGGAACCGAGTCTCTGACGGCCTCATAAATCGCAATGATCTTCTTCTCAGCCTATAGGATATGATTAGCGCAGCATTCAGTGGCAAAGGACTGAGCGTCTACCTGCTCCGGAGTCAAGCCCCACAAAAACAAGTCCACGTCGGATGAAGGGAACGCTGTTGAATGATAATACTTCCTAATCGCCCTCTTGCTCTTCTTGCTCTCTTCAGGCAAAGGCAACAAGGCAGAAAGAACAGCTCCGCCAGCCGCAATCACGTTACTCCAATCGAACAACTGCGACAAACTGCCCTCAGTGAAGATGGACCAATTTTTCCTGAACTCATCCAGATCAGCGACCATCGATGCTTCACCGTCTTTCCTCCTTTGGTTGCCCTTGAGTGGCATGATATATTTTCCTGAAAGACTGTCCTCGTTAGTATCGTCGACGACGCGTGCACGTGTCTCGCGAATCGCGTCTGTGCCAGGCCCGAACACGTCGACGAGGCCAACGTGCGGGTTGTCCAGTCTCGAGTTGGTCTTGTCCTGCGCGAAGAGTTTCCGCAACTCGTGTTCTTCATCGAGAGATGGTTTGAGCACCGGGTCGAGATCGACGCCAGGCTTGTCAGGGAGCGTACTGAGACGCGTCAAGAAAGCAACCCCTTCAGCTGAGTGCGGCATATTTCAAGATGAATGTTGGAGGAAGTGATGTGCCGCAGACAACACGTATGATAGTCATGCCTCCTATCGTGGCCATATATATAGTGGTAGGCCCTGATAAAGCCGAAGGGTGGCAGTCTCCAAGGGATCATCTATGCGGAAGACTGTAATGTCACGCATCACATCCGCATCAACATGCGGCACCGAACAATGTGGGCATAGGGCGGAATTTCTATATCAGGCATTCCCGCCATGCTCCTCCCGCCTCGTGTCATTCTACGGCGCCACACGGCATCCACATTGATGAATTGGTCATGACTTGGTGGGTGTGAGCCGACCTCACCGCGAGAAATGATTAGAATCATATTCAGTCATTTCCCTGCCTTGAGCCACCGAACAATCCAGTCATGACAGGGCCAAGACCATAGCAGCACTGTCATGTGCGTGCCGCAACAAGCTATACAACGCATGTTCATCCCGGCTGCTATTATCCATTGAAGATTTATGGAAAGAGTGTTGCAACATATCGTAACGTGAAAGGCAGGAATCAATTACAAATGTTTCATGTTGCGATTAATATCTTTGGCCCTATCGATGTTTACCGGTCTCACCACTGAGGAGCCTTCTCTTCCTTATCGATTACCTACATCAGTACATCCTGCTATCGCATTGAGCTCCTATCTTCCCTCCAGGCTTATCATCAAATCCAATCCCACAATTCCTCGATCAATTTCATGTTTCGCCATGAGACACCAAACTCAGGGCTTGTATTCTTACGGGCTTCATACAGTAGTTACAGCCCTACCCGCCTGGAATCCTAAGTAAATTGTTTACACACAACCTTAAAGCCTATCTTTAGAAAAGGAATCTGTATATATACATCGACCCATTGCTGTTGAAGGGTTGGTGTTCGGTGACCCTCAGTGAAATCGGTGTCACTGAAGACCATGCAGACTTCGCCGTGCCAGGATGTGGAGCCGTTCATTCGCCTACTCGAGAAATCAATGTTTCTCGCCCGTCTCATGACACTTCCGACAATAGCCAGTCCTAGCAAGCGGAGCGCTCACTCGCAAGACGCCCAAGGGACCAGATCCATTTTTCTACCCGTCCGCCCACTTCTTTATTCCTTTCCCTCCGTCTATCAGCTATTGTAATTTTGTATTCGTCTTCTCGTCTCCGTTATCACCTGCGACTGTCTATAGGTACTGTACCATTTAAGCCTGGCTATATGCTATAGTTGAAGTACTGATCATTCGAATCTCCGCCGTCTATGCCTCTCCTCCTGGTTATTGTTTACAATATGTATTCTCTTTTGTTCTCGTGTCTTACTGTACCTGTTTCATAAAGTTGGTAGTTTAATTTCCGCTTGATTTCGGTCTAGTTGGTTTCGTTCCTTTTGCTATTTCTGTTCCATGTGCAAATCTAGTAGTTAATTCTTTCTGGATCTACAAAAACTCAATCCTCTGTAGTAGTCGCTAGCGAATATCACCCCGCGTTTGCGTTCTAAGCTCATCAGACCACCCGAAAACCCTCCGACGTCTCCTAACTATCCTCTTTTATTCCTCAAACCCGCCTCTCTTCGTCCTATCTTTACCCTCGGGACGCTCTTACTCGGTAACGAAGCTCATCGGTTGACGAACACAACCGTGCTCGCATTCTTCGTCGTTGTAAGGAGCACTACCCCTCTTCAAGGATCGTTGGGTACCTCTAGCTTATCAGAAAGAGGCGCAACCGAAGGGGGTATTTGTGGCTTTGCCAGTGTGCTGCCCCTGCTTCACAGTCCACATGCGATAAATAGAGTATTTATTTCCTTAGGGCGGAAATCCCTACGTCATGCCGGAGGATCTGCTCGAACTGAAGGTAAAACGAGTTTCCAAGGAATTTATCATCGATAAAGGGACTAAACTCCGGGTATTTAACAGTCGAGCCAGGTAGATAAGAAGTCGAGGTCCTGGGGAATATCGCACCTGTGGGCGCTATTATCTTGATACTTCGATACCTTGGATTTACTTACCATCACCCTCTCATATGCTCGTCGCGTTGAACATCTATAAAATGGAGTCGGAGATCCACACAGGGGTATTCAAATAACATATCATAACGCGAAAAAAAAACAATAGGGGAACGAACCAATACACGGTGGTGCATGACGTAGATAAGGAAGCCAAATTACCAGATACACAAAGGTACCTTCAACCAAGACAACAAGACACAAAGAAAGACGAGATTAACGAGGACAGAAAAGGAGTGTCGGACTGTCAACAAAGGAAGGGCGAGATAAATGATTATAAGCAGGCGAGCAGGTATCAAAAAAAATAAAGAGAGGGCTATTAACCGAGATGACTCAGTCGTCGTTCGCAATTAGAATGCACCAATCGATGGCTGCACGTAACTATCCAATACCTGCGAGGAGAATCGATATGAGTATCACATCATAAAGAAACACGAGCGGAACCCTGAACTCACCTTATCCATCTCCTCCAACATCTTAAACCCACCCTCAAATATATCCCTCACTTGCGGGTGCAACTTCTCCAGGTCTACAGGCGTCCCAAACAGCCTCTCATCCACCACATCCACACTCCTCTCCTTCTCCCGCCCCTCATTCTCCCTACTCTTCGCCTGTGCGGCTTTATACTCAATAATCGCCATCATATGCGAAATCCCGAAATCATCCTTGGGTATAACGGGCCCTCTCCTCCTCGAGCTCGTACCACTACCACTCGGACTCGCGCCACTCTTCGACGCTTCACTGGTATTAGTATTTCCACTCGCAAACGACCTCGGACTCTCATAAACTTGCGGTGGAAGTGGATGCGGCGGGGGCGTGACATATCCCGATGTCGAGTCTGACATCACACTCGCAAGTGACGGTTGCCTCCTATCGGCTGCCGCTCGTCCAGTTGGTGTCGACGTGCTGGGTCTAGGCAATATCGGGGATGATCTGTCCGCTCTTTCATCCGAACTCATAGATGAAACGGACCGCGAATGGGTATGTGTGCGACTCGCCGCAACAGTGACGCCTGCAGTGGCAGCAATAGCAGTAGCAGCAGAAGTAGCACCAGGCATGCGCGAAACAAAGCCTGCAGAGCCTGGTGTGACGGATCTTGACCTCGATTCGCCAGTCATGGCCACATTCTGCACGCTATCGTCAACCGAGTACTCCGAAACAGAAGGCATCGAGTTATGGCTCTCCCTCCTACTCTCCCTCCCAACACCGCCCCCAAGTCCTCCCACCACAAGTGTATCCTCAACAACACTATCACCCTCTCCTTCCTCATCCACATTTTCCCCTCCCTCCTCATCATTATCCCCGTCCCCATCCGTGTCATCGACACCCTCAATAGAAACTGACAACGCAACAGATCCAACCTCCTTCTCCCTCCCAACCTTCCCATTCCGAATCCTACTCAACACCCTGTCCAAATTCGCTCCAAGACCTTGTTGGTTACTCCCTCCAGCACCAGCACCAGCGCCAACCACGCTCGCCAACAAATCATTCTTCCCAAGCCCGGCTTCAGGATGGTCCTTCCACTCCGCTTCAATGATATCACTAATATCATGTGTCTCGCCGTCGGGCTCAACGTACGAATACCGCATACGTTCAGTCGAATCATACCGGGAGCTACGAAGGAGGGCATTATCAGGAAGGAGGATGTCAGTCCCACGCAATGGGTTTGGCTGTGCGGAGAGTATAGCCATTTGGTTCGCGCGTGTGGCCACACGCTGAGCTGCGATAATTTCCTGCGCAGATGGCTGTCTATGTGCCTGCGCGTGAGATCCTTGTGAGTGACCATGATGAGTCGCTGAGTCTCCGGAAGCCTGTGAGAAACCACTCGACGCGCTGGCCCTATGCATCTTCTGCAACGCAATCTCGTCGAGAGGTGCCGATATCCGATGCCTCGACGTCGAGTTTCTATATGAAACCGCCCGTCGGAGGAGGAATACGGGATCGTCGGGCTGCACGTCGTCCATGTTCCCAAGAAGCTGTGCCGAGTCCACGGATCGGCGCTTGATGCTTCCAGACATGCGATCTGGTGAGCGGAAAACAGGCGGACGAGGGAACGCATCAACAACTTTGCTCGAGGGCGTCAATTCACGTTCTTCTTCAAGAATCAGTACACGCCAACGACGCCAAAGAAACAAAAAAAAACACGCACCTTGACCATTAACACTAACCCACAAACCATACCTAACCCTCCCCGAACTCCTCCTCTTCGTCATCTTATCCTCAACCTCATCTCCACCATCCACCACACCCTCCAAAATCCCAAACCTCTCCAATCCCAACTCAATCACCTCCGCCACCGTCACATTCTTCGGGAACATGAAAACCTTCTTCCTCATATTCGGGTTCACGACCGCCTGTGCCGACGCCTCAGATTCCCTCAACTGATCCTTGAACACAATCGCCTCAGTCGTAGGATGGAACACCATATCGTCCGGCAAGTCCTCCCGATAAATGACCAACTGCACAGCGAACCGAATCGAGGGGGACGAGAACCGTTCCGGCGTCACCGGAATTCCACTAGTCGATACCGTCAAATACTGATTCCTCGGACTCTGCACAATCGTATCTCCAAGAATGGCCACATTCGTCTCTCCACCAGGGCTCCCGTGCGACATCTCAGCAACATTATCATCCCCTTCATGCCCCAACAGACTATCCACTCCCTCCTCGCTCTTTTTATTCAAATAAAACCTGACCGTCGAATCATCCGTAAAGTCATTCATCGGCAACTTCTTGATCGCGGGGTGCATAGACAAGTTACTCGACACGGAGCTGATACTCCCCATACTACTCCGTTTGACTTTGGGCATCTCCATAGCCTCATTAACAAGCGTCTCAAACACCACAAGCGGGTTTTCATGATCCTGAAGCACAGTGGATGTGCCGCCTTCAACTTGTTTGACGGTAAGGTAATAGTCACTCTGATCTTCACCGCCAGGGAGTCGGAAACGCTGGATAGCCTGACGAACGAGGTCAGATGCGATAGTGGAAGAATTGAGTAGGGCGGTTTTGAACGTGGCATCAGTCTGTAGATTCTTGCCCGCAAAGATACGAATAACAGAAAGTTCTTGCTGAACACCGGGGAGTGAGCCATCCATGGATGATGAAGTGAGAATGAGTGAGCCTGGACGAGGACGGGGAGCAGGTGGGCCAAGACCACTGGGTGTACCAGTCGACCCAGTACCATAATTACCAAGGACGGCAGAAGCAGACCATAGCCCAAGGGAAGGTTGGGCCTCTGGTGGCGAGGACGGCGAACGGCTGAGATACTGCTGCTGATAGAGCGCCTGTTGCTGTTGGTCGCGTTGACGAAGTTGAGATGCGTGTTGAGAGACCTGTGGGTCCCTCTCAGGAGTCGAAGGTGCTTGTTTGGGATCAACACCTGCACGCATAGCGACCGACTGTTGTTGTTGCTGCTGCTGCTGTTGCATGGCGAGGTTTGTCGTCGGTGAGATAACACCATCCGAACCGGAAGCAGACGGCCGACTCGACTTGCTCGACTCCTCCGACGCTCGAATTTCCGCACTATCAAAAGACGTGACGGACGCATTCTTCTCCTTCGACTTCTCCTTTTCCTTCTTCCGCCCACCAAACAATCCACTAAATACACCACCCCTCTTCTTCTTTCCACCATTATTCTCTTCTTCTGACTCTTTGGCAGGTTCCGACTTGCGTAATTTGCCGCTTGCCGATTTCTGAGCAGCAGGTGACGGTGAAGGTGACTTGTCTTTGCCTCCTTTAGCACGTTTCCTAGCAGCTTCCTCTTCCTCCTCCCTAATCCTCTTGGCACGCTCGTCCTCTCGCTGGAGCGCAGGCGCCGGTGCGTATCCTCTGTCATCATCACGCGCGACACTAGGTGTAATCGTTCTTCTGACTGTTTCTGTCACTTCTGCAGGATCAAGCTGTCGACCGTTGGGAGATATAGAACCGGGACGTAAAGCATCAGGGGGAGCCAAACGCTCCCTCGAACTCGACGTCTTCAATTCCTTCGGTTGCTGTTGTTGCTGCTGCTGCTGTTGTTGCGCGGCCCATTGTTGTTGTTGTTGCTGCTGCTGCTGAGCGATAGCCTGCTGCTCCTGTTGTTGCTGTTGCGCCATCATCTGCGCCTGCTGCTGCCTCGTCATTTGCTGTTGAGCATCCCTCCCGGCAGCAGCTCCAGGCTGCAACGCCTCGGGCACCCCAGCACCAGTTCCGCCTCCTGCAGCAGTAGCCCCGGCAGCATCCATGATAGCCTTCGCTCGAGCCTGCATCTCCTCCATAGCCGCATCATCCTCATCGTCCACCTCCATACCCGACCCAGGATGACCATACTCCCCACCCCTCATCGTTTCATCCTCCGCCAAATCCGGGTCCGTAATCATATACTCTCTCTCATCAAACTCAATATCCTCTTCCTCTTCCTCCTCCTCGTCCCAAATGGCCGGCGCGTATCGGTGCACGGACATAGCCGACGTAAACGTCAACCGCCTCCCTGCCGACTGTGACCCACCGCCACGTCCCCCAGGAACAGGTGACGGAGTCTGACCAGCCGCTCTCAGTCGTAGTCTATCTTGTGAAGCATTAAGGTCGCCTTGCATCTCAGCCTGAGTTGCTGATGCCAACTAAATAGTCCACACACAACCCCCACGTCAAATATAAAGTATGAACGACAACAGCAGGGAGGACAACTCACATCGACATTTCTATGTTTATTCAACCTCGCAAGACGCTCAAAAGGCGTCTCGATGTTTTCAGCAGGTATGTACCCGACTTCCTGAGTCTTGAGTACACGGACGAGCCACCAATAGCTGTTGCTGTCATCTATAAGAAAGAGTCTATCCCCCTTGACGACGTTTGCCTGACCCTCGACTGTAGCTGCGAAGCTATGCAATGAGTAGACGAGGTCAAAGTCGATAGATTCGTTGGGTATAGAGAGGGAAGAAGAGCGGTCGTCTTCGATGTAGTCTTCACCGTCTTCGCCGTCCGAGTCGTCGTCAAGGACAGAGCGAGGTTCGACATCGTGAGCGGCAGCGGCATCGGCATGAGCCTGCATGTCTTCCGAGTCGTCGGCTACGAGGTGGTCGCGGAGGTCGTATGTTTCCTGGGGTTGTGCTCTGCGAGGGTCCATGGCAGACAGCAAAACATATCATTCACTTTGTCACAGTACGCCCCATAACACTTTCGCGTAAATAGGTACAAATAACACCGCCTTCTTCAATTAGTTCTTGGATCCTGTCTTCAACCACTTCCCAAGACCCATGCCAGAATAGATCTTGTCCAGTCCCTGGGGTTGGCGGTTAGGCAACGCCACGGGTGTGATATGCTCATGACTCACAGTAGCTGCGACGATGCCCTTCAGGAGACTGTCCAGTCCAAGACCACTCAGCTATTTGGACGGTAAATTCAATATTTTTTGCGATCATAAATGAGGGACTTACGAGTCTGCCGAGCAAGTTCAGGACACCTGCCAATAGCAGCGCCACTCCGCTAACTATTTGTGTTACGGGCTCTGCGAACAATCACAATCAACTTTGGCAAGCACTTTAACCACGCCATTGGACTTACGACCCAACGCGTCAAGCAAAGGACCAAGATCCTTCTTCGCCTTGGGGAACGCATCAAGTTTATCTTTGGCCCAATCAATCGTCCCCTGGACCTCTTCGACCATCTGCTCTGAATTTAGTGTCACCCTAACCACAAAGGTTATCTCAGACTTGCCACTTTCAAAGCTTCAGCAAGGCGTTGTTCCTGAGGTGTCGCCTGATGATCCGCCTGGTTCCTCTGCGCCCGGTTCGTAAGACGACCATCAGGATCCGCACCACGGATAGCTCCATTTGCTTCATTGAGGATTTTCTCTCCTTGTTGGAGGAGTGGCTTGACCTGCTTCACTAGCTCAGCCTCGTCCCGATCTTCCTCCTTCTGTGCCTCCATGTTTTCGATATGCTGCAAGGTTTGATCAAATGGGTGTAACCAACAAGACCCAGAAGTTACCCATACTCGCCTTCCGAATCATCTTGCAGAGCGGAATGACTTGTTCATTTGCACGCTCGACGATAGACGAGATTCGCTCAGCGAGAGCATCGTCCTGCGCTTGAGCCTTGAGTTCGGCTTCCGATTTCTCGGGAGCTGGAGAATGGACTGAATCTTGGGGTGCCGCTTCAGACATTGTAAATGCAATATGTTGTACAACCGATTATTATTCGTGATTATATAGCGTCTGATTAACTGCTCTTGTTGCCGGACCAATTTGGCGCGCGTCTCGTCACTAGGCTACATCCGCCACCCAACCCGCGTCATATCCGAAAGACAGACACTTTGAGCCACCATTGTCTGAAATGATCCTGACGACATACTCGACGGGCGAGTAATAACAGGTAATAACATGGTGAGTACGACAACATACAGATCGCGGGATCACTGGATGACGTCGTGGGCCCCACAGGGGCTCTACCACTTTCCGTATAAGACCCAGAAAAGGTTCCAGATATCTAATCTGCGACTCCCCACCGCGTCACCACCCCCGAACCACAAACCCACTACTACCATGTCGCAACCAGGCTCCCGCGCCCCATCCCGCGAGCCCTCCAAATCCCGACACACCGACGACGCCCCCCAACACCAGTCCCACCGCGGACGCAGCCGTAGCCGCCGCACCCACCGTAGCCCATCCGTCAACAGCACCATAAGCGACGACAACGACAGCCCCTCCTCCGCCTCCCAGCCTCCCAACCCCAACCACCACCGTAAACGCCGCAACAAAAAACGCAACCCCGCCCTTCCCGTCGTAGATGAAATCGACGACACAGGCAGACAAGTCGCCAATACTGCCCAAAATGCCGTCAGCACCGTCGGTGACACAGCCGGCGCCGTTGTCGGCGGTGGTAGTTCCGAAAAAGGATCAGATAAACCGTTGAAGTTGAGGTTGGATTTGAATTTAGATGCTGATATTAGGTTGACGGCAAAGGTCCATGGAGACGTCACACTTTCGTTACTGTGAGCATCCGTCGTTTTTCGTCCCTTGTCCTTCGGCGGAAGGTACTTAACTGAGATAAGGCGCTGAACAGTTGAAATGCATTAGAATGTTTTGAACCGACTCCGGTTCCTACGTTGTTTTTCGACGTTAATAATTTGAGCTGGATGTTGGACTCTTGACTACAGGATTTTCGTTTATTTCATTTCTTCATAGTGATTCGTAGATACGTTTGGGTGAGGTAACCGTATAGTCGTACAAGACCATGTGTGATTCCCAGGATAATATTCCAATTCATGTTCTTCTGTGTACAAGGGGCCCTACAGTTGGAAGCGAGCTTCTCAAGCAATCCAAACAATCCAGATTCGTTGCCTCTCCTACACTAGTTTACCACTGTTGATGTCACTCGATACTACGCGCCTCGCACACTCCGGATCTGATCTACACACTTACCAGCAGCACCCTCGACGAACAACCGTGCACTATTCATTTACACATACTATTATACATTAGCACTAAACTATTTCCGGTTTATTCATTAATGAATTCACGCACATTGCACACAGAACTTGCCTCTTCACTGTTGTTGCCGCACTGTCCATTATTACTGTTATGATTGCCGTCGAGCGATGATCGCCAGGTTACAAGCGTCCTCTGCGAGGATCCATGGGCCAATGGCAAACAACAAAATGTATAAATCAGTTCTTTCCCATAATACAGCCAAAAACCATACTACACATAAGCAAGCACAAATACTACCCGGGTATCTACCGCCTCATTACTTCCATCACTGATTCCAAGTTACACCTCACTGTAAATCCGCAGGAAGGGCATCGTACTGGACAAGCACTCAGCACAAGGAACAACACCCAGAGAAGAAAAAATCACTCACAGCAGGGCAGAGAGCTTCCCACTCAGCGTTCGGCTGGACACGTTGAGCCGTCTGGTCAATACCCTCAACCATGACTGTCGCAAGACCGGCTTGCATGTGCCAGAAGATGTGGCAGTGGAAGAACCACGGGCCTTGTAAGGAAAAAATACATCAACATGCGAGCCAAAACAGTGGTACTTGAACCCACCTGGATTGTTCGTCTGGAATCGAATTATAGTTCCCGCCGCACCGACAGCGACGACCTTAGAGCGGGCATCATATCAGCATGGTCATACTGGGGGCACAAGCAATAAATACCCACGTCACGACGAATGGGGTTTTCCTCGTTGATAACATCCGAGCTGTTTGACTTGATCACCCAGAAGTTGTTCTACGTATTAGCACCATTGAGCATCGTTATCTTTCCTCTTCGTTGCATCAGGAAACTCACCCCATGTAAATGGAAGGCTATACACCCATGCGTTAGCCATGCCTCTTCCAAGTAGTTTCGGGGTACTCACGGTGCGATTCGTCATCATTACTGATAAAGTGTGTGAGATTGCACTAAAAACAGTCGAATCTTTCACGTACCTAGGGGGGAAGATAATCTGGACGGTCTGGTTAGCCGGAAGGAGGAACGTGTTCTCCGTGACATTGAAGTCGGCTGAGCTGTTAGCACCGTCCAAAATTTTCACGAGGGTCGGCGTTTCGGGTGGCAAATAGGAAACGTTATTCACGTTCCATTGCGCTTTCCCAGCAGTCTTAGGAAATTACCGTATTATCGTTTTTCCCCCTAAAACACGCAACTGGTACTTACCACAACTAATTCCAGAGTAATGTTCATATCAGGGGGTGGTACCTATTCCAGACTCAGTCATCGCTCTGCTTTGTAGCTATGCCTTCACTCACTGTTTCAGGGACGAGTGGCTATAGATGTCTTTTAGATAGGGCAGTTCGGGATCGAATTAAGTGCTCACCCTCAAATTGGCCTCAACCAAAGCATTGGGATTCTCGGGTCCGTTGGTCATGGGCCCGGCTGGATCTTCGTCAGGTGCACCCGCGTAGCGCAAGATAGCACGAGAAAGGGTTGCGTTTTCTGCCCAACACAATCAGTCCCGATCCACCAAGTAATGTGAATGGACTCCTAACTACTCACGGTTCGGGTTGCGGGCTGGGTCTCCACCTACGAATGGAGCATTAATCCAGTAGTTCCCGACGGGCTGGTCTGCGGTAATCTGGGAACAAGCTTGAGAACACAAAGTTCGTACGGTAATGACAACATGAGACAGCTTACAACGACAGAGTACCTCTGACCCGCCAAAATCTCGATTTCGTCGACAGTCATTGGTGTCACAGCCACGCCGTCAGCTTCGATTATCGCTATTTTTGGCGTCAATAAGACGGCCAGCAGGCCGGGAAATGGAATGGACATACTCATGTTGTGACTGTCCACCGATATGGTGAAGACATTACGGGCAGAAGTGTTGATGATTCTGAAGCGGTACCGCTTCCCAGCTTCGACGTTCTGGACGAAGAAGGGGACCTCCGGCCCGCCATTGAAGCGGCCCACACCATTGAAAGTGCCCGAGTCGGAGACCGGAACGATTCCAGTGGCAACATAGCCGTCGAGAAGTGGGATAGTGGTGTTGTGCCACCAGTCACCTAGAGTCAAAGGTCAGTTTCAGGTATTGAGGCGCTCGTTCCCAGTTACATACCAACTTGCCAAATAGTGTCCTCGTTGTCGACGTCATACAAGTCGCTCTGTGGGTCATCGGGATCTTTGGAAGCGTCAGTCAGAGCCATTTTGCATTTGCTGGAGATCAATCACTCACCGTAAACAATGAGTGCACCGCGGAGTCCCTACCGATGCGACGCTATGTTAATTTTGTTCAGCCAGACTCAACCGAACGGGAACCTACATCAACATATTGGACGCTCAGTTGGCTGTAAGAAGAGGAGTCAGTATCGACACGAACCGACACGATTGAAACTAACTAACCTGTGGTACCAGAAAGTGCCGGCTTGGTCATCCAAAGGAACCGTGTATGTGAAGCTAGCATTCGGTGCAATAGGGCAAGCAGTGACGAAAGGAGTTCCTTCATTGAAAGCGTTCTGAGTAGTGAAGAAAATCCCATCGAAATCCTATAGGAATACCATATTCAGTGATCGTCATCTGTGCTATAGATAGAAAATGATCTTACCAAACTGGTGCTGCGCCTCATAGTAGGGTCGTTCTTGGTAACATTTAGTGAGCAATGGGAGGAGACTACTGCGGTTGAACATCCTCACCAGGTTGTTGTTGACGGTGACTACTAGAGTGTCGCCTTTGTTAGCGGTGATAAGAGGACCAGGATACCTATTATACTATGAGTTGATCTGACTATCTAAATTCTACTGGAAGGCTGCTTACTGTCCGTTCGCGACAACAGTGCCTAGGAGACGTTAGTTCCACGTAAGACGACATACATGGATGTAAGCACATACTTCGCATGAACCCATCGGGTGCGAGATCAGCGTTGACAATATCAAGAGTAACTTCTTTGGTAGCCCGCTTTTGCACAGCAGCAGAAAGGGCGCTGCGGCATTGCAAGATAGCCAAGAGGAGAGAAGTGACTGTAAGCTTCATGGTTCTACCGTTGGGGAGACCTGGGTCTGAAGCATGAAGAAAGACGCCCTTAAATACGCTTCCCAGCCGTCGTTCTCACCTCACAGGAGGACGAGGCACATGTGCGTGCTCTGGGTTTCTTCATGAAAAGCCGCCGGCCCTCCAACACCTGGTGAGAGCAGACGTAAGCGATTGCGAACAAACGGAGACGAAAGTGTGGTACCTCAATAACCTGGAGGATGGGATTGGACTGCAATTATCGCATGACTGTAAGCCGACAGGGCGCTGGGACATGGACGCAAAATTCGTGAGAGGTGGTAGGTCGTACCGTTACTCGGGCAATAGCAAAGGGAGGCATATAACTCTTTTTTGGGTGCCGTTTTGGAGACAATTTTCCGTTTTACTCCACCCGTTGCATCCTTTGACATCATTTGGAAGTCGAACTCGCGCCTACTTTCTGGACAGTTCTCTGAGTCGGGGATCCAGGCAACCGCTGGTGCGCATTCGTAACTCTTGATAGAAATAGCCTCATAGCTAATTTCTGGAGTGAAGTATGTGCAGGTCACTAATCCGAGGCAAAAGCGCCTCTCCAGGCAAGAGGCCATCGCGCCAAGGGATTATAAATACGACGTATTATTGATAGAATGCTTTCGAGAAAGTTGGATATATTTACGGATGCCGATGACCGCCTTTGAACAAAAGATCCTTCGCAATATAAAAGGGTGGATTTCGTCTTGGAGACGGCCTTGGAGTGGGAGGGCGCCGCCCCACAGCATCCAGCGTTGGCTTTGCAGCAATTCTCCTGCGTGTGTGAATGCCGCATGCACGGATTCAACTTAGTTACTTGAGCGTTTCTCTGGGGTGAGTATTGATAACGTAATCTTCACACGTGACATCCGGCCGTGTTAGCGCTACAACTCCTGAGTCCAACTAAGGGTGTCAGTTCTAACATTGCTCGCCGGTATCCTTCTACTCCCTGCGGTAGAGTATTATGCGTCTGTATCCTAGTACTAGTACAGTAAAGTTTCAAGATCCCCACCCAACATCCTAGCCTTCCCGCGCAAAAGAACTGCGCAAGGCGATGCTACTCCACCAGCATTTGATTTACTGATGGGAATCAAGCACCTGCCAGTTAATAGTGTCAACGCAAACGCCACGGGAGGGAGGACATTTATTGTTATGCCTGAGGGATTGGCCAGTGCTTCTCACTCGTCTCTGGGACTCGAAGGGAAGCACATGAACTCGAAGAGTTGTGATGAACAAATCCTTGCCCAACTCACTACTTCTAAGCCTCAAGTGCTTGATTTGCCTTGACTACATCAATTGAGTGTTCTGTTGATTGATGCGTGCCTGCCAAACCTACACCAAGATTGACGAACTTTGAATGTATGACTAGTGCTTTATTAACGCCCGAGGCACTGTGGGGAATCGATCACGCCCAAGCCTGCGCCGGGGTGCTCGCAGGTCCTGACATTTCTCCACATCGTCTTGACTTTGTGCGTCGCCGAAAACGTAAGCACTGTCCCGCGACTATCAAGCCTTCAAGGTCGGAGCACACACTTGCCGGAGTGCCCTGCTGTTCCTTCATTACCGTGGGTTTCTAAGCTCTGGAAAGCCTGAACCAAGTTCAACTGGCGCCGTGCAAAACACATCCAACGCCGATAGCACTTCATTATGTTCAAGCGAATCATCGTATGCAGTCCCTCGTCAAAATTCTTCTTATGCACTGCTTACATCATAAGAAAACGTAGCGAAAGATATGCAAGTCAAACGAGAAGACAGAGTCGGCGCCAACTTCGCAAACAATCTCGATGCAACTCCCCGACACCATGAGCGATCTAGTTAGGACCCTTCCTTTCTTCATGTCTGGCGGGATCTAACCGTGGCCTATAGCAGTCGTTCCACTCCGCGGATACCAAAACAAGCGGCGAATATCTAGCGCCAGAAGTAGCACCACGACCTCCTTTGCCAACCAGGCCTGTTGTCGTGAGCTCAGCATCTTTATCTGCATCTGAAGGATTCTCATCGATATTCACAGGCGGAGATGCTAGGTGATGACAACATGGCGTGGGGACCCCCAAGGAAGACCGCCCGCCGGTGAGAGGCAGAGTATGGCTGGAGGGTTCATGTCAGTCTCCGTCACCTGGTGTTCTGACTGCACCCACCTTGAAGGACTCTCACGGGGTTTAAATGACGAATGATCTTTCCCAAAATATTCTGCAACTTGCCTTCTTTCTTCGGAAGCAATCTAATATTGACGTACCTGTGGACTAAGTATTCTGCCCGTGAATTATCTCCGATAGGCATGCGATAGGGTATTACACCACCGCTTCTGCATTGAGAGGCAAGTTCTAACACCTCCCAGCGCTGCATTTCATATGACGTCTGCCTTCCGATGGTGCTACGGGAATCAACGATGACCAGACCTTCTTGTATTCCAGGGTTGTCGATTCCGAGGAACTGGCATTTCTGGAGGCCTCGATTGTAATTTGGCTCTCATGGATGGGTAAAATTGGCGAATTGTGGTAGGGCCTAAAATAGCTTGAGCTTGTTTCGGTGACGTGGTTCTCATGTGCTCGACTCTGTCACACACTGATCAGCCCCAAGCAACCACTACATGCCTCGGGAAGAACTGGACTCTTCCGAGCCATGATGACTAGGTGAACAAAGAAACTCCGATACCGGGTTATCTTGCGTTACAGCTCTCCAAGCTAGACTTGGTCTCATATGAAACATTCGCCCCGCGGCTTCTTCAGACCATCATGGATTTTGCAGAGCGGAGTTGGTGTACTCCCACCGAACAATACTCTCTCAGGCGCCGCAAGGGAAACTCTCCACCAAATACATTCCACTGAATGAGGCCGCAGAAATTTTTCTCGCTTGCTGAGCTTACCAGACTGCGCGGGATTTGAGTTATAATGCTGAGTTTCTCGTTGGCGTAGAGAACAACAGTGCCTTCAGGCACTTCCGAAAAATAAGGGGCACAGAAGGAAGAACCCCGAGCCATGCCCATACAGAGGTAGCGGTTCACTCGTAAGCTTCAGCGATATCATATGGTGCCTGAGTACGCCGCCCAGAAAGAAGCTCATGCCGCCAGGGACCGATTGCGATAAGTAGTTTCAAACGTACCAGTGCTCCGGGAAGAGGTGGATGTGAGCGACACCTGGAACATCTTCCCCTGGGACGAAAGCACTTGGGGTGATATCAACTGGATTTTGTGATGAAAGACGAAAGTCCCATAGTAGTCTTTAAACCTCATTGTCACAAGTCCGATATTCTGAGGAAGAATCTGAGCGTCGATACACTATAATCACAACAGTAGATCTCATAATCGTAGCCTAAGCATAATCTCATGAACCACTCCTATTATGATCGGTAAGTCCGTATCCACTGCTTGTATACCCAAAAACAAGGTTTTGGATCGACAATAAACCGAAACAGGGGTTCATGTTTCTCATATGCTGCGCAGGAGCCTAGCCATCGATCACCATATGAGATGGACGGCATAAATTTACCAGAAACGGAAGGAAGTACTCACAAAATTCTACTCCCCATGCGCATGCAGAAACTTCGTTTGCCTCAGGTCTTCTCGACAGATGCTGCTTTGCTCCATTCCCGCAGCTTGGGGCCATAACGATAGAAGATAAAGGGGGCGGGACAACCTATCACTAGGCAGATAAGCGCAAGGATGGAGTTTCCCCACCCTGAACATAAATAGTTAATGAATGACTAATCCACAATACGTCACTGACTTACCATCCCCAAGTTGTGCGTACATTTTGTCGGCGAACAGTGGGAACCCGAACCCTGCAAAGGCACGAAAGGAGGATACTCCAGCAATCGCACTTGCGGCGTATAGAGCATAATTGTCGACCTATGAATTACGGTTCGTCAATTCCAGTCCTCTAGTCAACAACCGGGTATCTTCGCTCACAAGGTACGTTTGGATACAGGTCCAATTTCCACCTATAAAAATTGGTCATTCATCACGGAAGTGACATTGCAACATCTTTGGTCTACCAATTCCGATAGAGTAGATAAATACACCCAAGTCTAGAAGACCAATAGTGAGTTAAGCTATGATCCTCCCGATATATCGATGTAATCTCACCAGGAAGAAGCCAAAAGAGTCGAGCGTTGGCCGTCCATCCATAGATAACCAAACCAATCGGCAAGGTTGTGGCAGATACCATTAGCAAGGGAAGCCTGACAGAAAGTCGGAAGGTGGGTCACAAATGAGATCGTCAGTTCGATTGAACGTAAAAGACGCACCGCATCTCCGGTGTGCCCACGCCGCCGTTTCGTTCTTTTAGTTTCCGATACACAATGTTTAAAACTCTGGCTCCAGCCTGACCACCCACTGTATGATGTCACTACGAAGCCAAGACTGTTAAGGAAATGTTCGGACATACCGGTTGACCCAAGGGCAACAGCCAGGTAATGAATTCCAGCGATTCCAGTTGATTGCCCATATTGATCCGTATATACTTTGACGAAAGCTGAGAAGCACAATTTAGCGCATTCAAACGATGTGTTCGGCGTCACATACTGGTCATAGTCAAGTAGAGAATGCCATAGAGAACGGCCATGTATAGAGCAAACACTTGCACAATCGGCTCTGTCAGGAGAAAGACTAAAGGTTTGATCATGCCGCGAGCCATGACTGCCGTCCAATGTCGGTCGGGGCGCTCAAAGGCAGACCGGTAGGAGTCATTTCCTGTCTCTTTCCGAACTTTGCGTGCCTTTCGCTTCAGAAGCTCGGGGACATACGTTTCTCGAATAAAAATCTGTGAAAGGCTCAATGCCTCGAAACTCCCAGAATGGGTGTACAACTTACGAAACCAGCGATCTGTAGGAGGCCATCTGCGATGCTGACACTCCAGAATACCCACGGCCAAGGAACGCGCTCCGCTATCCATCCACCCACTAATGGCCCCGTAGAAGGGCCTACAAGTGGTGCTAGGGAGTAGACGCTCATCGCCATACCGCGCTCCTCTGGTGACCAGAGGTCGCCAACGACTCCCCCACCGAGAGATTGTGGAGCAGCTCCTCCGAATCCAGCAAGAAATCTGAATATTAACATCTGTGTCGGAGTCTTTGCAATGGCGCAGAGTGTATTGAATACTGGACATGCATGTCAATTGGACGGAGGAAGGGGGGGGGTCTTCTGATCGAACTTACAAAGAAACCAGATGTTAGATATCTGCAGAATAATGAGGCGTCCAAATAGTTCCGAAAGAGGTCCCCAAATTAGGGGCTGCTCTTTCGTGAGAGTCTAGGAGTAACATGACAAAAGTATGTGCTCACCCCAAGAGCATACGCAAGGACGAATATCGAGAGAGACATGTTCTCGAGGACGGATCCTGGAGGAATGTTCAAGTCGCGGGAAATTTGCGGCAATGCCGGAGAGGAAATAGACGACCCAACAGGACTAGTAGTATGGTCAGACACACGAATAGTGTCATTGGGCAACTCGTACCTGATGAACGTGAAGAAACTGACGACAAGTGTTACAGTCCACCGACGTCGATTTGACCAATTGCGAGGGTTATCAGGATCGTTAGGACCGTCCCAGGTTACAATGAAGGCTTCTGCTTTTTCGTTGTGGTCTTGAGTAGGCTGACTAGAGTTATCAGATTCAAGGGAATGTGAACTGCGTTCAAGGTCCCCTTGAATTGGTCGGAAAAGACCACCCTGAACTGTGTGTAGGACATTGTAATTGTGTTTAGAACGTAACGCATGACTCGTACCCGTCGTATCCTCCGAGGGTATAAGGGAGGGCACTCTGGATGATGTTGTCGAACTTATTGTCATGTCCAAGGGTGAAGATAGTCTAAAGTCAAGGCGAAGAACGAGGATTAAACGAGATTGAAACAAGAGTGAAGTGCACCGAGACCCGCCGAATTTTGGAGGTACATCTTTGTAAGTAGGTTCAGTTAACTCCCTTGGCAAACACAACATGCATTTCTGGGGGTAAGGATTCTGGCGCGAAAAAAGCTATCTCTTCGCGAAGAATGCCGGAGATTGGCTGCGCATCACACGAAACATCCCCATCCGAGCAAATGACAAAGGGCAGGCGTGGTGAGCAGTAGTTCTTAAAAGGTAGGGTTTTGAGCCGCCGTCGAAGAGCAATCCGTCCGGACTTCCGTTTGACGACTAAAATGTCCTATTGGAGTGCAACATTGTCAGGATGCCCATTCGCGAATGCCAAAAAGCGCATTGCACCACCATGGCAAGAACTTTAGTAGCACCGAGCCGAAGCGAATTAGACATAAGGCCAAGCCGTTCCCGCCGTACGGCTCGGAAGCAAGAATGCGAGATTCTTCCCAGCACAGTCGATAGACGATCTTGACTCGTCGAAGTACATGGTTCGGGATCAAAGCCCAGGCCCCCCTCCACAGACGAGCAGGCACGTGCCTCATGACAGCCAGACGTCACCCCTTCCCGACAAAATTATTCAAGTTGTGCAGGTTTGTTGAAGGTAAGTCTTATTTCGTTGTCACGCTCTCACTCTCGTTCCCAAAGGATAACAATATAATTCTCGGACTTCTCCGATATTCAATTCCTCAATCGAGAGCAACGCAGTTTCGTTAAAACTTCATAAGGTTTTATTTTCGCCTCCTCAATGGCGAATCATTTGCTGAGAGACGTTGCCCAGAAGGCCCCTGTCGACCTCCAATAACATTTGCATGCCCGCTTCCTATGTGCTTCCCATGCGAATACTTAAGGGGCTGCTTCAGTGCTTCCTCATGGACCGAGCCCCCTAGGGATCTGTGTATTAGAATGCATTGTATCCACAGCTGATGACCTCGCTAAGTGAAACTAGTGCTTTCATTCCCTCGGCCATTGACTTCTGTTGTGCTTACCATCTAGCCTTGCCTTGCCGAACTTCCTTGGAGTCGTTTCACGGAGGTCGACATCGTTCGCCGACGATCGCATCATAGAACCCCGATTCCCTGGATGTTGGTCATTTCCAGACAAAATTGGATTCTGAGAAATATCTTGAACGGTGGTTCAATTTTTGTCCGATTTCACAACAGGCCTCGAGGAAGCTACCCGACTCGGATATGTATTGTTAATATGCGGGTTGGTGGATGTTGATGTGAACAATAATGTGCATCGCTTAGCAGGGCAAACACAAACATCGCCAGGTTTAAGACCATAATATTCTACGCCCGCGGCCACGATGCAGGAATTGTTTTGTGGCGAGTAAGAGATACTGAAAGATTCGAAGATATTGTATCCGACCTAACAGCTCTCTGGTCTGTTAAAGAATTCCGACATTTCCTACTATTGAAATGATTGGAATTGATCGAAAAAGCGTTTCATTACTTGATCTTCCGCTGTCCCAGAGGTAGATGACGGGATATGTTCTTGCTGAAACCCGGGCGGCCAAATGGAGCTCCTGAACTGTTGAAACTTCGGACAGTTTTCAATTTAATCGGAGGTTGGTCTTGCTTATTTTTGTTCTTACCTCAATTGAATTACCCAATAATCTGGTTTATCATCTGTATGAGACAAAATTATTCAGTAGGGGCTGTACGGTATCACTATCTTCCCAGGTCAGACGCTGGAATTGGACTCACCACGCAACATCCACGCATTTTCCAAGATGCTTATTTCTCTGTTTCCGACACTGCCGACATTCGGGCCGAAGATTACGTTCCTTTGCCCAACCCAGCTCTGTCTCATACTAACTTGTCAAGCGCGAGAAGAAATGGGGGGAAACTGATCTGAAGCTGAATGGGAATTTGGGCTTCTGCTAGTGAGAAGATCGACGGCCGAAAAAGGCAATTCTGTTGGTTCGCATTCTCCGTTAGTCCCGTCAAATTTGTGTGTTTTGTTCCCGTACTGCTCGTTTTCTCGTTGCTGCAATTCTCCGGAAGTCGACTCTTACAACGTTCCAAACTTCGTGTAATCAGGAATCACCCACGGTCTCTACACCATGGTGCAGACTCAGCCCAGCATTGTGGCGTCGCATTTTCGCTTTGGGTGGTTCATCATTCACACGAAGACCTAGTTGAAATCCAATGCGCGCCAGCCACAACAAGTAGATCAACGCCATTAGCTTTGTGATACTTGGAGGATGGGACGTCACTGCTTACTTATCAGCTATTGGTGGCTATGTATATCCCTGCTGAAAGTATGCCCTCATTCGGTATTCCTGGAGGGAGCACTCACGCAGTTCTTCCTCACGGCATCGTGGTTTCGGAGACATTCTATTTCATCAACTTCTGAAAATCTAACTCAAAAATATACCATCGATCTGGGTTCGGATCCAAAGAGTCCGGCTTATCTTGGTGCGTGAACGAAATACTCGAGAATGGAATCGAACTGGTGTAACAAATCTTGGTTTGCGTTCTTAGGCACTGACCAGTTCAGATGTTGGGGGTGCTGCGCACATTCCTGGAGTATCTCATCCCACATCCTTGATGATATCTGGGTGGCATGTAGGTTCTCTTTCCTCTTTATTGGAAGAAGAAGGTGTCTTGGCACTTCCAGCTCCGAACATTACACAATTTTTCTTCAGATCTCGATTTCTGAATCTGTCTGTTGACAACGTTCAGTCTCTTTTCATGCACTGTGGAATGTCCTACCCCCCAAATTCCATCCTGTTGTATTCATGGACGTCACACGGCACCGCACGAGGTTTAAGGAGTTACGGAGTTGACAAGCGGATACGGCATGACTCCGCATCTACGAATGGCCTTTTTCTGTCCACTACTCAAATAAGCTTCTGATCCTGCTGCGGTATCTCATCTCCCAAAGGGCGCCATAGACGTCCTTATTGTGAAATGCCATGGGCTTACCGGAAGAGATCACAGCCCCCGTCTGACAGATATATAAGATCAAAGTTCAGCCAACGAACATTCCAAACACGTTCACAACGCTTTAGTCATAGAACCTCCTTCACCCTCCTGTATTCACTTCGTCAACAGCCAAGATGCCAATGCTGTATGTGCTTCTCAAGTTGCCCTAGTCTGTCCGGGAAAACGTTTCTGATATCTGTTCCAGCGCCGACCCTTCCCTCAAGTATCCGCCCTATCCGGCAGTTCCGTTTCCACCTGATTACGTGCGAAGGTGGCCCACCCGGCGGACTACGACTGCACCCAGATGGCTTTCAACAGATTTACGTGACGGAAACCAAGCCCTCGTCAACCCGATGAGCAACGCTGCGAAATTGGAGTTGTTCAGGTATAGTATATTTAGAACCGGGGCACAAAATAGTGCTTGATACAATTCCAATTTCTAGAGCTCTCGTGAAGATTGGATTCAAAGAGATTGAGCTGGCCTATCCATCTGCGTCCGAACAAGAGTATCAATTCTGCCGATCAATTATCGAGAACGGAGAAGTTCCGGACGATGTTGCGCTACAAGTAAGAACCGACATTCTCCAAAACTTTGGGTCATTCTCACAGAACATCCTTAGATCATTACACCCGCTCGACCAGACTTAATCGAGCGTTCGATTAAGTCATTGGCTGGCTGCAAGAGGGCAATCATCCATTTGTACAATGCGGTCTCACCCGTTTTTCGCGAAGTCGTCTTCCGGAACACAAAGGAACAAACGATCGATCTCACACTAAATGCCGTCCGTCTCGTCAAGAAACTAACTGAAGAAGAGTCTGCTCGATCAGGTATGATTTTGTCATACATCTGCCGCCTATTACTCACTGTACACTTGGCAGGTACTCACTATACCCTACTGTACTGCCTGGAAACTTTCTCCCAAACGGAGCCTGAGTTCGCCGTTGAACTCGGGAACAGAGTCTTTGATGAATGGGGTAAAGCCACCCCAGAGGACCCAATCATGTACAATCTTGCCGCCACGGTCGAGTGTGGTCCTAGTAACCACTACGCCGACATGGTAAGTGAAATTTCGGTTCTATTAGTGCCTTCTTGGCCAATAAGAAATTAGGTCGAATATTTCCACAACAACATTAAGAACCGGGACAGCGTCGTATTAAGTATCCATCCTCATAATGACCGAGGTCAGTAGCTCCTCCAGGTAGTAAATACGGATATTGATGCATGCCGTACAGGAACTGCCGTAGCTGCAGCGGAGCTCGCTCTTCTGGCAGGAGGGGACCGAGTTGAAGGCTGTCTCCTCGGGAATGGCGAGCGTACCGGGAACGTCGATTTAATCACCCTGGCGCTCAACATGTACTCTCAAGGTATATCACCCAATCTCGACTTCTCCAATCTTCCCGAAATCGTTGAACTCGTCTGCAAATGCAGCGAGATGTCAGTCCCGACTCGCTATCCTTATGCAGGTCAGCTTGTCTTCTGCGCCTTCGCCGGGACCCACCAAGATGCCATCAAAAAGGGGCTCGATGCCCAAGCGAAGCGCTGGGAAGAGGTCGATCGTTCGGGTCAGGGCAAGAAGTACTGGGCCATGCCTTACATCCCACTCGATCCCAAGGATTTGGGTTACGGCTACGAAAACCTTATTAGGGTGAGCAGCCAAAGTGGGAAGGCCGGCACTGCTTATGTGATTAAGCAAACCATGCTCCTCGATCTTCCTCGTCGCATGCAAGTCTCTTTCTATAAGGTCGTTCAGGATGAGAGCGAACGGAGCGGGAAGGAGATGACCCCAGCCATGATCATGACGGCTTTCAAGAAGACTTATTCCGTCTCTTCAAAACCCACGAACAGGATCTTCCTCAAGTCCTATCGGCTCTTGCCTCTTTCACCTTCCACTCACGAGCCTTCTTCGCCGGTGTCCGACTTTTCCGATGATCCCAGCACCTTGACTCCGCCCGACGAGGATCAGAGTCTCCTTCGTTTCGAGGGTGAAGTCATCATCGACGGCACCCCACGAACCATCTGCGGTGACGGCCGCGGTGTAGTCCTCGCGGCACTCGATGCCCTGAAGTCCGATCTTGATTTGTCCCTCAATATCGGGGAATCTGCTGCACAGACCATCAACGCCGACAATCTTCCTCACGCCAAATGCGTTACCTACGTCGAATTAGCCCTTGAAGGAACCACTCCCTCCAAGTCTGGCGTAGGAAGTACTTGGGGTGTTGGTATTTCCTCTGACATCGCCACCTCGAAATGTCGTGCTGTCATCAGTGCCGCTAATTGTCTCGTAGGAGACAGGGCATTCCCTCGCGCCAGGATGGTCTTCACTCCTCGTTCTGCTGGTAGCAAGAACCACGGGGAAAGTTGGTTGCAGGAAGTAAAATTACGAGCCGGTCGGCTGCTGTCCTATGGCTCCGATTCGCGACAGAGCCTCAAACTTCAAACGACCGTCTAAAGCCTCCTTCGTGTTCCCGACCTGATCTGGCTCGGTTCACTTAGTGCATTCTTCCGTTTCTCCCCTCAGTTGCATGGACGACGACCAGCGATTCGTTACTTAAATTAAATAGACTTTTGTGTAGACTCCTTTCCTCGTTTTGTTTTTCGTTCCTGTACTTCTAGTATATTTCTTACCAATGTCCATATGTAAAGTCCTGTTTGTCTGTATCAAACGAAATGAAATGGAAGTTTACTCCCTCACTGCTGCGGAATCCAAATGAGTTCAGAAGTTCGCAACCACCCATGCTCCTTCCATCCTTCGATTGGACTGAAACTACCCGATACAAACAACAAGAACTGAGAGGAACCAGCGGCGATGTCAATACCGATTTCCAGATCTAGAACTCTGATGGATCTCTTGCGATGCCAAGCGTCTATAGCGTATGTCCATGTACCGACTTAGACAGTGCATCGCATATACCAGCCACCCACAAACATATATATACACCAACGCCAAGCTATTAACGATGCCATATAATAAGCTCTGAGTGCGGCTTATCACCGTCCTTCTTTGTCCTCCCTCGACTTGTGATCATCGCCTCGTCAAGTTGTCAGTTTCGGCGGCATCGGCCATCACGACAATCCCTTACCTTCGCCATGGTCGCGTGCTGCAACATCTGAGATATCTCGTAACTGTGGTGAAAAGGAATTATATACTCTATGTTAAGAATGTATTGTCAAGCGAAGTGGAAATGATGAATAATACAGTTTTGCCATTATCCTCGGTGTTTTGAAGGGGAAGTAGAGTCTTGGCGGTGCTTGCGTTCTTTGCCAAGTCGTTTTGGGGGTCTATTGGGAATTGATTAGGGGGGGAATGTGCATCCGCAGTCCCTGTCGACGTTTCCGCAGGCTTTCTAAGTCGGCGACGTTACTATCAACAATAGGTGTGTGCCACTGGGAATGAATCCTTTGAGATTAGTATCAGCGAGGTTCTCCATGAGAAATAGCCGCTCCCCTCAGTTTGCTCAAGTTGCGGAACCAACACGTCAGTAAGTGCTAGGAGTTTGCTTAAACGTCTAAAAAATACAACATATGTGGCAACGGTGAGGGACGCGACCACTGTTGTCCACTCCTGAGCAAAGAATCAACTTCAAGCCCGTTCGACGCTTATTCTACTCCGTCTCCTCGACCCACTTCGTTTCCCCTCAATGCCACCAGACACCTGCTGCAACTTCCGCCGGTCCCTCCACGCTGCCCAGATGCTCAGCAGTATACACACAAACGTCACCGTGATTGTCAGATACAACGCTGCAACGTAGCATTCCCTTCCCTCCAGGCATTGTGGTATATCGGGTGTCGTAGACGATTTCTCCGCGGCATTTCTCATGACGATATCGGTGATGGAAGACGTTGAGAAGGCTCGAGCGTCTAAGGCACGTCCCACTAGCCTGGTCGTCAGTTTCTGTGAGTGGGATTTCGATTCGTGAGCGTCTAGGTTGCGTCCGAAGAACACCATGAAAATGTTCCCAGCAACCATGGGTGACATCGACAAGTATCCCCAGTTTTCTGAGAAGTGAGCTGTGGATATTTTCCCAAAAGGGATGGGAAGAAGTTATAATTAGTATCACGCGTAATATCCAATGAAAAGAACGGTGTTGAAGACATAAATAAAGTCTGGGCGACGCACTCCTGCCGGTATCCCGAAAGGACTGGGTGTAAATAACAAGAACAAAAATAGACGTGAAGAATATTGGGAGTGGGGATCGCAGGGTGGGGAAAAAATGAAATCCATGCGGATACTCACGCAAACCAAACCATTCAATACAGACTTGGGGGAAAAGCGAAAAGACACTGCCATAAGATAGGCCAAGGATCGCGCTCGCAAACCACAGATTGCTGATTTCGTCTACGTGTGCTGCGGTAACTTGGGAAAGGAAGATGCCAGTGGAGACCAAGACGAGGCAATAGGAGCGTGGGAGTTTGAACGTGTTCTTGGCGGCATCAGAAATAACACCTGGACAAATTATCGCCACGGACGGAGTAGAAACATCGTGAGACAAGAATAAAGCAAAGGTGAGCGAAGCAGATGAAGTAAAGAGGAGAATTGACTGAGTAAGCGATGATCAGCTAGGGGTCGGGCAAAACCCTCACCAATGAGTATACGACCAAGGAAATTCATGACGCTGATGGTTGACACCTGTGTTGCCTGCCACCGTGCGGCATCCACCTCGTCGTACTGAGAGTTATTCTTCGCGTAGAGTGTCTGAGACATGGCGCCAACATTGTTAATATCTGCCACGCGAGAAGGGGATGGGAAAGCGCGAAAAGGAGATAGAGCCAGATCAGCAACCCAAATAACTCCCAGGGCGAAATGTCGAACTCACACATCAGTCCTGTTCCGCTTACTGAAATATTGATGAAAAATAGAAAGAATGGACCGATGAATGTGAAAACGGGGAGCAGTGGGTCAGGAAAAGAAGGGCGTACGGATGGAAAGGATTGTGAACAGTAGCCAGAAATCGCCACTCTTCCATAATCTCGCTCCAAAAATATTTGGCAAATTGTCATCGACGTGTCCACGAGGGTGAACAAACGCGGATGCCGAACTAGCGACACTCAAGCTGCGCGATCGCGTGTGTTCGTGGGTGTTTTGGTGCGGATGGACTTCCGAATCATCCAACTCCACATCGGATTCATCATGACCCAACAGTCGCGTGCGAGAATCGTCCAGTAAAGCAGAAGAGCTCGATGCAGCATCACCGCTTATTCTGGGCCCTCGTTCAAGACCAGGTAGTGTTTCTGTTGTTAGTGGGATTTGCCGAACAAGGAGGCAGCCCATAATCATGGGCAGTGATGTGCCCAATGCCAGAAGTTGCAGGAAAGCTGACGTGTTACCCGCGTATGCGAGATGGGCAATTGTCGAAAAAATAAAAGCGGATAAACCAAATCCGCCGATAACCAACCCAGTCGCTGTTGCACGCTACATCGCACCATAAATGATACAATTGAAAAGGTTATCAAATTACACACGCACCGCCTTATCTGGAAAGGACTTCGCTGTCGAATTTACCGAACTCATCAACCCTCCATTTCCTCCAGAGCCAGTCATAAAACTGCAAAGCACCAACAGACAAAAATTGAACATCGCCATCGTTGTAGCCCCTTCAGGTAGTCCTGCATCGAAGAAAAACTTAATACCAGAGTACCCTACGAGGAGCAGAACGAATGCTCCAATGAGTGGGATACGGGGTCCTCTTATGTCCACGATTCGTCCCCATATTGGTCCAGAACTGTACACGCCAACTGTGCAAGTGGATCAATGGGCTGAAGAAGCGAGTTTCTGGCAGAGGAGTAGTGTACCATTTCCAGCGAGCCCAACGATGTTCAGTTGTGTGTGATTGATGCGCAGCTGAGAACCCAGCTGTGGTGCCCAGGCTGTGTTACCATGTTATCAATGTACTTCCTTTTCGCGCTAGGTTGAGTCCAGCAGATATGCTGGCCCAAGCTCCATAATGCAAGATTCTCACCCGAGTACACCTACACCCCACAATCAGCTGTCCAGACACCAATGATAAGGTGGAAGAGATAACCCACATAATTAGTCCCGGAGCTAACTGACACCAACAGTGAGGCAACGAGTGTTGTGAGTCGAGGGGCGCTGATGATCCCAGGTGGTTTGCTGGTAGTCATCGTGGGTTGAGGTTAGGTCGTACGGCGCCTGGACCTGGGTAGGGAGGGTGAGGGTTGGGGGGATGTGCTGGCTGACAGGGCGGTTTAACAAAGCGCCCGGTGCCAGAACTGGATTTCAGGGTCATAGTCTTCACACGGTGCGGGTGGTTTGCCGAAGGCTCCTAAACTTGGCCGCAGGAGTCAAGGGAGCAGGAACTAGAATGTACGGATATAACCCCCTGGTGAGTTGTAGATCAAGTAATTGCTGGTAACATATCATCATACTCTCGTAGAGGCGGTTCAAGCCTTCGGAATGTACGAACACATCGCGACGCTGTACTGCTGTACAATCTGTCCGATTCTACACATTAAAAACAATCCAGAACAAATCCCAAGGTCCCATGCAGATATGAAGGAGAAGAAAGGTATTTGGAGAAAGTGAACCTATCCATCATTAACAAGATCCCAAAAGAAATAGCACTTGCTGGACCAACTCAAAGCAACATTTGACTAGCGTAAAACCCCCTCGCGGACTCCAACAATCGCTGCTCCACTTCCACCCATAGTTTCTCCACCTCCTTCTTCCTCCTCTCTCTCTCGTTTCTATCCAGAACTTTGACAGTAATATCAAAGCTCGCAGAAACAGGCCGGTGGTCAGATACATTCACCTCATACCTCCTGTACTCCCTTAACCTCACTCTCGAAGCTACCCTCGACCGCCACAATATCCGATCACACCACGCCGGTGCACGGTGCTTCTCCGACGTGTCGTAATCGTTTGATCTGCGGTCGTACTTGTATGTTGGTGCAAACGTAAGTGGGCCTTCGAAGAACCCGCGTAGGCGACAACCGCGGTTATATTTGATCTCACGTAGAAGTTGATCATGTTGATGGAGGGTGGAGAGGTCGTTTGCGCGCACAGCAGCGATGATAGCGTCCCTTCGATGGTCAATGCGGTAGTTGAGATCACCGTGAAACTGGAATACGTCAATGAACCTCAAACCTGGACTGTCATGAAACATTCAACTCACAAAGACAATCTCATGGTCCAACACCATCGACCCATCTCCTCCACCAACATATGCCAGCGACTGAGGAGTAGCAGGAAACACCGCTTTCTCCTCCAAAATTCCAGCTGCATCTGCATTCCTCCTCCTGATCGCATTTTGTCCTGCAGCCAAATGGCAATTGATGATGCAAACCGACGAATCTCCAATCACAAATCTCGCCACAATCGCACCCTAATGCATCACATGCGCATATTAGCTACAGCTCATCACAACGACTGTAGAACAATCACAGCACTAACCTTGTTCCCATAACGCCCACCCATCCCTCGCTTCACAGTCGTAACCGCGACATCATCTAGCCTCGCTCTCTCGCACGCTTTCACAAAGATACACGTAAACAGTCCAACAAGGTTCTCCGTATGCACGCAGGTGTACGGGCAATCCGATGGCATCGTGGTCCTCACAGCGGCTGTTAACCGCTCATACCATCTCTTATATGCTCCAGTGACTTTATCACTCAAGCCGTTGTCCTCCGCTTTCCTCTTCCCGCCCAACAGCACATTTTTTGCCGTCATCTTTCGACTTTCGAGATCAATAACCTCTTGGAATCCGAATGCAATGATGTCAGGTGAGTCAACAGTGTTGAGGACATCGGATAGGAAGTCCAAGTTCGCCGGGTCGCCGGTCAATGAGTCAGGGCGGGCGGAATCACAATTCCACGAAACGAGGAGCATGGAGAGATCGCGCAATGTACTGAAATCTTGTTCACTCTTCTGCAGCTCATTTTCTTCACCAAAAGACGCCGTGAGAAACCCGTATGAACGAGTTAAAAATGAATCGCTCACCGATCCAAGCAACGCCCAACAACCCGTCCCACAACCTCAAACATTCATCCCTTCCAACGCTCACAACACACAGCTTTCCATTTTTCTCGATAGCATCATAATTCACGGTCAACCGCAAGACTGGCAAGCCCGGATGCGCAGTCCAACAATTGGTCACCAACCAGGGCTTCTGCGACACATCGAATGTCGAGATCATGCCATTTCGGGCACCAGCCCAGAGCTTGTCATTCACGCCTTCAAGACACAACACATCCGACATCCCCACGCGTACGACCTCTATGCATTTCGGGGATCCATCATCTGTGCGTAGTGACCAGATAGATACATATCCTTCTTCGTGTCCGACATAGACAAAGTCTGGTTGGGTTGGAATTATCGTGGCAGAAGTGACGGATCCAACGCGTTCGGCAGGTGTTACCGAACGTCCAGTCGCAGCGGCGGGGTTGAATATATCGTAAACGCGTATGATCGGTAGACGTTGAGGCCCATGCACATTGTGTTCCGTCCTCGCAGCGGTCCACAGCTTGCCATCCAGCAACTTTACGAAGTCCTGCTTCTCTGTCGTACGCACGACACGGGGTTGTGTGTGTACTAATGAGATATCCCCTCCAGCTGCTCCAGGGGAGAATATCAACGTCTTCCCACCCTCGTCCATCGTAACCATCGACCACCCATACCGGAATATATGTGTGATAGGATGAGGGTGGGCAACATGCTTCGCAGCAACGACGTACCCAGTCCGAATATCAATCTCATAAAGATGTCCCTCCTTCGTCCCAATCCACAATAATGCTCCACGATCCGCCTGGACAGCGGTCGGCCGAACCTCCATTGCAGTCACCTTCGAATCCTTCGTCCCAATCTCCCTCATATCCAAAGTAAAGACAGGAATATCGGTTACAGCAAGATCATAAACCTTAACCAAATACCCATGCCCAACCACGACATTCGATCCAGACGCCACAAATGTCCCCGAATGCGGATGCACATTGATTTTTGGCTCGTCCCATCCCTCACGAAAACTAAGCACAGGAGGACGACGTGACGACGCACTCGAATCCGGCATATTATCTACAGCCTGCGCCTTGGGATCATCCTCCTCACATGACTCATCCTCCGATTCCGGTGATGGTGGTCTCCGAGGAGGCGGAAGTTTATCGCCAAGTCCAATCATCCGTGTAGGTGGTGGCGGGAGCTTACCCGTCCCCACAACCTTCCGTTCCGGTAGGCTTGCGGGAGAGCGGTCGGGCATTCGGGATGATATCAAGAGACCTGCAGGTTCTTCAATGTAAGGTGCTGTCCCGCGACGCGTAGGTAGAGGGGGCCGCTGGGAGGCGGGTTTAGGTGATGGTATGACTGCTTCGCCGTTCGTGGGACTTGGAGATGACAGAGTACTGTGATGACGTGGCGGAGGGGGCATTGTCGTGCGGAAGGACTTTAATGGAGGAGCGAGTTGGCTGACATCACTTTCGAGTGATGTTGAGACTGTGTCGAGCACAGCTGGCCATGTGCCATTCGTATCTGGTGGAGACCTTCTGACAGAGATCGTTGGAGGAATAGGTGGGGGATGTTTGGTCTTTTCGCGCTCAGGGGTGGACGAGACAGATACTGGACTTTTGACGAGGGACTCGTTCGGGAACACTGGCTGAGGAGATTCAACAGGCTTTGGGGGGCGAGGAGGGACGACAGGTTTGAGGGAAGACTTCGGTGTGTTTTGGCGTGACCCGGGAGAGGTGGGAGGAAGGGGTGGAGCTCTAGGGAAATATTGTACCATTAGTTCGTACACCTAAAGTGAAGTAATGGAGCACACACAGTCGAGACTTGATAGGCGCCGGATTGTCCTCTGGTTCTGACAGAGGGCGAGGGCTCTTCGCTCTGGGGATGGGAGGAGGTGGTGGAGGTCGGTGATGCTGGGAGGGTGTAGTGGGGCGAGAAGGTGACGGCGAAGATAGTTCAGTGGCGTTGGGCGACACAGAAAGATGGTTCGAATCCTCATTTTTTGAAGGTCTGGGCGGCAATATAGGCTTCGGAGACTCCGCTTGATGAGCGTTAATGCCAAGGCGACCGGGCGAGACCTTCCTGGCAGGAGAACCGCTGAAAGAGGATCAGAAATTCGCGTGGAGCAGTGGAAAAGCAACTCACAATTTGCTCTTCAGCACAGAAACTCCCTGAACAAGTTCCCCTCCTTCTGATTCCTCTTTCGGTATTTTCAACTGCGTAAGATCCAATGGCGACGGTGATCGCGAAGGCTGGGGCGACGATGGCGGTTTCGCGATGCGAGGTGGCGGCGGAGGCGGTGGGCGTTTAGTGGAGACCTTGAGATCAGACGATGAAGATGACGTGCGGAGATGTGCCTGGGGTGCAAAGAGATCCAAGGAGCCGGATGGTCGCCTGGTCCTTGGACTCGACGGGCTCGGCTCACTGGCATCGCCATGGGTACTCGGTAGCCGTCGTACACTACTCGAGGTATCAACCGCGAGCTGTTCAAACTTTGACCGCAGACTCTTGACTGCCTGTAGAGGCTCACCGTCGACGTCCTGGGAGTTCATCGTCCGCCTGACCGTCCCTTAGAACGGCGTCAAAGGCGTATGTACGACTTTAGAGTAGATCCAGGCTGGGAATGATTTAACTCAAAAATCAGGCAACACCGGAATTGTTGGCCTCCAGACCCTACATGGCACGTTGTGTCAGATTACCTTGCACAATAGGCACACAAGATACACAAAAAGCTTGCCTTCAGTGCTTGTATAACCTGGGTAATAACCAAAGCTGAAGGAAATAATATCGGCTTCGGCAGGGGTTCCGACTAGGACTCCCGTACGCGTTGTTTGTTTGGCTTCACCCATCGCTTCAAATGACCGCAAATCATTTTCGAATTAGAATCTCCGAGCGAGTCCGACAGGAGTTGTGTAGGAAGGCAAGGGCGAACTCCAGAGACGAAGTGCTGCCCAGTATGAGGTGGGGGTGAATTAGCGAGATATGATAAATGAAATCACTACCGCATTTATGGACATGTTACTACTGTTTCAACTTTCGCTGGTCTGGCAGTTAGAAAGCTCAATTGCTGAGGGCAAGTCTCAGACGATGTCGTATGTTACAACGGATATCATGACCCCCAATCGATGTTGAATCATAGGCATAGATGCGTCGTCGGGGAATGCCATTGATGCAAAGGGGATGATTTTCTGCTGGCGAATTATTGTTTCGTCAAACTTCTTGGTTGGCCACAGTCGCGCAAGGATCCTCAAAATAGCATCTAGGTTAATGCCTATTCCAATGGGGCATACACCACGATAGACAAGTCTAGCAAATCCATTCCTCACTTAACTTGTACCACACCCTGATAGTACAATAGCTAATAGGCAGCATCGCGAAATGTTCTTCAGTGAAATGCATTTTCAAGAAGCTCCCTTTATTAAAAGCGATCATACCACCAACCACCAACCTCCCTCTCAATGCTGACGCAAGCGCACATTACAGATCTTCTTGGGAGGTATGCGGAATCATAAGATGTCCGGAGGCAATCTCCATCGAACATTTATGATGCAGTATGTATTGGCCCTTAGGGTATATCTGCGCAGCAATTCTCTGGTGAGATTGCATACAAAGCGGTTAAGGTGTATCAGCATTGCCAAGAGTGAGAGAACGTCATTCCTCGGCTCAACCCCACTACCAACGCTCCCAACCACGCACCGTCTTACGCAATGCCCTGACTCACCATTAAACGTGGTCTAGATGGTTTTCGAAAGGATCGGCACAGCTCAGCGGTGCGCGATTCGGAAATAAGCTTCCCGGGTGTTGGCTTCTACACCACCAACATCAGGCGGATCGTGAGCCACAGTATTGCCACGGTACGACCTTGTGGCTCTAGTCAAGGGCGCAACCCTCATTCACAAATTGGCGCCTCCGCTGCCGGGTTAGTTGGATTAGATCCTATATCAACAACGGTTCGATCCCTGGGCAACAAATGTTAGTTGGGGGGGGACCAGGCAGGAGAACAGATGGAAGGTAGCATACCAAAGAGAGCCCAGAGTGCTTCTGAGCATAGCGCTGGACAGGCCGCAACTTGCCAACTTCCGGACACTACCAAGTAGAGCAAATCACTAACTACGGTGTTCTCCGAATACCTCTCGCTCATTCACGATACTTCGGCTTCTTGCGACAAATACATAGCCATAATGACCGCAAGGCTGTAAGTCTAGTGACATCACTCACAATCGGCCAGACACGTAAGCAGGCACGAGCGTAGTATTCGCGAGTCTTTGTGTGTACACAGGAGCAATAGTGGAAAAAAGGGGGAAAGAGAGGAATGCCTAAATCGTTCGTAGGTAGCGCCTTATATACGAGGGTTTCTGCCTTCTCGTATGATGTCATCAGTAGTCATCGATCGTTAGACGTCCGTGTCCGTTCGTTAGTCTGTGTAAGTCCAGGTTTACACTCCTCCCCACCCACGAAAAAATTTCCAGAGCAGAAAAAAAAATAATGAACGTATAACTTACTAAATCCATACACGGCTGCGTTAAAAAACCCTCTGTACCCTGAGGGAAAAAGCATACCGCAGGCAAGGTGGAAGAGAAAGACAAAAGGCCTAACACGAGCCAAGCATTGAGGTTGAAATAATTTCTTTACGACTTCAGTTCTTCGGTCGCCCATGTTCGTCTAGACCTCGCTCCTCAAAGAAGTGGTCGAGTGCTTCGCAGTCGTGCACCAGTCGTCCAGGTAGCCATTCGTTTTCTTCTTCAGGTCGTTCGACGTCCGTGTCCGTTCGTTAGTTTGTGTAAGTCCAGGCTTACAAAGGCGTTGTTCCCCAGGGACGAGGGCAAGAAGTCTTGAGCCAAAAGGCGAAAGCAGCAATATTGTCCCCGGGCTTATTAATGAGAAAGCATCGACTCGACTCTTGAGCTGCCCTGAATAACAGGAGAAAGCAAACTTTGTTGGACCTATCACAGAGAATGACATGGTGCTTCCACAAATGTGTAAAAACTGGGCCGGTGAGTCAACAAACCAGCTGTTTTATCGAGACTTTATCATAATTTACATTCCAAATATGGTAATTGCTACCATATATGATAAGTAGTTCACAATAATGCTTTGATAAAACACTAGGCTTATTGACTCACCGGCCCAGTGTAAAGTATCGCCTTACACTTACGCTGTTTATGCGTCTGTGGGGGAGCAGAATCTCAGCAACTCATTATATAAATTATGAGTGGAGGAAACAGGGTTAGTAGTCTCTTTTACGACTCGGAGCTCTCTGACGTCCGAACCCGTTACCTGATCATCGGGTGAATGTTGTCTTCGGCTGTATCACAACTTGGGTGCTGATAGGTACAACGGTGGTCGCCGAAGCATCTCTACATGGCTGAGCCATGGCTATGCTCCCGTGAGTGATGCCTGGACGGCCGTTAGAGATTGAGACATAGATTCAATTAATCAGAAAAATGGCAGGCCACGAGTACCAGTACTTACCGGAGTTTTTAAAGGTATACAACGGAGACAACAGTGTGACACTATTGATCGGGTCAAGCGCTACCCATACACATACGGTATGTTGCATGCATCTGGAATGGGTTCTGAGAAACAGTATCATATAACCATTGATAGATGGGCGCCCATTAACAGGACAGAGATAAGGACAGTGATCGAGTCTTCGAAGATCCATAGGTTCTGGATATGAAACCGCTTTGACGTCTCATAAGGTAATCAGCCCACCGTACTTTACAGAATAACCACTTCTATATTAGGTATATATATGGCTGCGGAGGTCACAAAAAGTCGACGTTATCGGACCTTAAAAGAGTTGGAAGCCGCAAGCCATCGCTTTTTGTTGCGATGTCCATCATAACGTTCACATGGGCCGGGTAGACAGTTTGGAAATCATTGGCTAATTAATTAGTATAGCCTCAGCGAGGATGGTAACAACTCTCCATGACATGTGCACAAACACCAATCAGCGATTATTTCGCCCCTGGATCACAAATCCATGGAATAATAGTGTACCTGAGTAAGGAAGGTTTCCCAGGCACTCTACTTTCTACGTTGGATATCTTGTGAGTGGGGTCATGGAATATATTTCTAGGTTTTAGACATGCAGGGATTAATCAGTCACAGATGGAAGACTTGGACATAGCCTAGGTCACGGTAAACTCAAAACGCTTGGAATTTCCTTTGGTCTCTTTGGTTCCAAATCATCCTCAATCACTGTCATACCTGAATGCACTCCTTTCGCAACACGGGCGCTAGCGCTCCGATAGGGTTTTGAGTGGAAGAGATTCACTGTCAGTTGGAAGGGCGTAACGCCGAAGGCTCCAGTACTTACTCCACGGTGACCTAAGCATACCCCCATGCGTCGGTCATCCTGAGAGAAACTATAGCTATGCAAATGAACAAGCATAGATACGCAGCGAACAGTTTGCGAAGAAAGGTGTCTAACGCTCCCTCACTTATCTTTAACCAAACAGATACGCCTCGTGTGCTACAGAGTCGTTGAGCGATTGGGGTAATTCTGTTTTAAGTGCACTGAGGGATACAATTAGCTAGGGCGATGAGAGGATACACATGGAGCGGAGAACTAAGTCGCCACCAGTACTTCTGGAACTTGTTGGGAACTCATATGCCCAAGTGAGGCTTAGCTCGTCTTAGCCAAACATTCAGTCCCAATCATATGGGCTCCTAACCTGATTCAGATTGTCTTATTCGAGAAATCATGCCGAGACCTGTGTAATATGACACGAGCTATAGATGCCTATCTATGAGAGAGCTGTCAGTAACGCAAGCGCGCGTCAAGAGGAGGCAAAGTTTGCATAGTTAAATTGACTTGTCACTAACACCCCCAGTCTCCTTCCACTTCGACAGAGTGTGGGTGTCCATTTATTATATCTGGGGTCGCTTTCTGACCATTCCTCGGATTATTCTAGGTATCTATACTCAAGTAACATTCTCGATCCACATTGACTCGAGACTGCCCTAGCCCTATGCCTCTCACTCGATGCACAATATATCCCAAGCATGCTTCGATACGTCCCATCCCATTGCTACTGCGAAAGATAATCCTCCGGATTGTCGTTCTTGTTAGCTTACTTTGTCTCTTCATTGGTTTCCAAATTGTTCGGTGGGCATCACAGGATCCCGCCCCTACCCCTGGTCTGGTTTTCGTTAAATACTGTATGATTCCTCTTGCATTTGTGCTACATCATATGTTACGGTGAGTTCTATGGTTCAGGACTCATGGGATCATCTGAAGAATGGATGAAATATTATAGGGTGTGGCCATGGAGGTATTGGTTGGTGATTTGTGAATTGGTATGGTCCTCAATGGAGATCGTTGGAAGTAGGTGATTTTGCTTCCATACCTGGATATATTCTGCTCACATTTTGCACACACAAGTCGGTTACATGCTAAAGTACAACGTGGAGATGAAAGATACATTTGTAAAGGGGGTAGACGTGTCAGTGACCCTCCTCGGTTGCTTCTGGTTGACTCTGGCGGCATCTTGTTCGATCTCTTTCCTCTGCCTGCTTTGGGATATCACCACCCACAAAGGAACAACCCTCCTACATCAGTATGACTTCGTACGAGGCTGTTGTCCCAGTCAATCAAGCAAGCGGTGGAGTCTTGTATTCGGCCGGTTTACCTTGAGCAATCGATTCAGGTTTGATCCACTTCTCCGAGCCCTTGATATTGATATTGATTTTCTCTTCAGTACGGATAGTCTCCTCATACGAGGCGTTCGAGGAGGAGTGGCCATATTGTGCCTTCTTGCTATGTTGGGCGTGTCTTTCCATGTCCTTATCGGGCAACCAGTGGCAGAGAGGGGGATTTCTACTTTCAAAGAATACAGAGATGATGGATACCGCTTTCGATCCAGACACATAAATGTGTTCATTGTAAGTCGACTCCCAGGATCTATTGCCCAATGTAAACACGTCTTTTAGGCATTACCGATCAAGCAAGCCCCATCAAACGAGACCGAAGAAGACATGCTACTTTCGGCTGCGGATGCGACTGTGTTGATTAGTGAACGTAATAGTGAGTTTCACCTTCCGCAGAGATTCAATCCTGGTGAATATCCTGATACTTAACACGTGATGCCTATATGCTTAGGGTATAAGCCAAATTGCACCAAAGAATGGGAGCGGGACAATGGGTTTATTATCCTTTCATGCAAATGGGTCAGGCTTCTGTCGCGGTCAGGCTTGGCCGAGAGCGATCCTTACTTATTCACCGAAGTGGATGTCGTGATCTCCGTCAACTTTTCCAAGGTACCTCAGGGAACAGACGTCGACGCCCAGGACCCTTTTGGGTTTTCCAAGACAATCGTCTATTTCGGGTTGGATAGAAACATCGATGATATAACCTGGAACACTCGTCCCATCCACCTCATTCCTGGATCTCAGAACTACGGGATTTGCGAATTTTTCGCCATAGAAAAGTTTAAAAATCCTTTTGTCGCTGCCATTGGAATGCCGCAGGTCAGTTGGCACGGGACTTGCTATAATTAGTACGCTCACATGAAATTGTGACAGTACTCCGGAATGAAACTAGTCGATGTGCACTCCCTCGTCCCGGACACACGCCTTCCCACTCCAGAGGAGAATAACACAGCCACACTTCGGGTATCTATGCGGCAGGCCAGGAGGTTCAGCCCCGGCACAAAGGTCCTGCGGGAATATTCTGAAAGGTCAATATTAAGTGGCCTCGCTTTCGCCGGTGGTGTCTGGACCTTCGTCAATGGTCTATTCGCAGCAATATTTGGGAGCACTCTGCTCCTTGTCCTCTTCGGTGGGTCGTTCCGCTCCTTTTTTAAGTGGCACTGCTCTGACAAGATTCGACAGGTGTTAAACCGCTGTCAATTTATGGCTTGATCCACTTCTTCCAGAGGCAGAGAGGGTCACTTGTAGATCGAGGCTACGTTCTTTCAGCCGAAGAACAGAGTCGAACTGTGGCGATTCTCAGAGAGCATTTGTTGGATGTTGAAGATGTAGAAGCCAACCAACAGTCCCGCCTGGACTGCGTGAGCGTCGAGGAGACAAATTCGCAGGGGTATGGTAGAGAATATTCCGACTCTGAAGCCTTGATGACAGAAGTGACGGGTCGTGGATAAAACAATACAAGTGCTATGGTTCGGGAAGAAAGAAGCCTTGTGGTTGGTATTGGATTGTTATATTAGTCATGTTCAGTATGTCCGGCAGAATATGCATCGCTGTGACCATTGAAGCCTTGCGGAATTAATGAGGTACTGACATCGTGGATGCCGTCCCGAACTCACTGTATGCTGACTCAGGGCACTATATGTAGATTGTGGTTCTATCAGGGACGTCGCATTGTACGATCGTGGTCGCGCTGATCACCAGGATATGCTAGTGATTATTATTAGCTCATCTATGGTACAATTAGGTGATACCGGGGTCTTCTGCATCTGCGGGCAAGTTGTATCTATATAGTCGCGAACCGTCTGCCAGTTTGTGCAAGATAAATATGATGTTCTGGGATACTGCTGTCCTCCATATAAAGTAAGGTGTAACTGGATGTTGGGAAGAAATTCTATTACCTTGTCGCTAGATACCAAGGATGAATGAACCTAGGTCCTCTTCGAATCAACCCAAGCCTCTCCCATGTCTCCATGAAGCACTGCCCTGCTTTCGATCTCCAATCCCCGGGTTTCGAGTTTATACTTCGGTGATGAATGCCAGTCGGTGTGATCCAATATCTTTGCTCTCGATATTCTAGTTGATATTAGTTGATTGTCCAGATGCCAAAACACGGCAAACACGGACTTGGGTATTCGGTGCCTAGAGGGAACCACGCGAGTTATCCATCGTAAAACTGAAATAACAGTCATAGTTAGCCAAAGACCCAGCTCAACCACAACATTCGATCCTGATGCTATGAACGTTCCCGAATGTGGGTACACATTGACCCGTGCTTCGCACCATCCCTCACGAAAACGACCAGCAGACAACGCGATGACGCACTCGAATCCAGCATATCCGCCACCTGCGGCTTGGGATCGTCCTCTTCACATGACTCATCGTCTGATTCCGGTGATGGTCTCCGAGGAGGCAAGAGTTCACCTGTCCCAACAGCCTTCCACCCTGGTAGGGCTGCAGGTGTATTGTTGGGTATTCGAGATGGCGGAGAGCTGTGGGTTTGGGTGGCGGTGTGATTGTTTCGCTGTTCATGGGACTTGGAGATAACAAAGTACCGTGATGACATGGCAGAGGGGACATTGTCGTGTGGAAGGATTTTAATGGAGGAGCGAGTTGGCTGGCATCATTTTCAAGTGAAGTTGAGACTGTGTCGAGCACAGCTGGCCGTGTGCCATTCGTATCCAGTGGGGACCTTCTGACAGAGATTGTTACAGTAAAATCATTCTTCCAAATCTATTTCACTATCTATCGGACTCTTTCATGTATTACTCTCTTCTAGTAGCGCTTCCTCTCTTGCTTCGTGGACTAGTAGATAGCTCAGTCATATTCTAGACTTCATAGTAGATAAGAAAGCCTCCAGAGGTAGACTTAAATACTGGAACGTTGTAGTAGATACGGCAGAGTTATCTTGACTTATTGTGTGTTGCACTTTCTGTGATTAAGTTCACCTGTGCCTTTGCCCACATTACACTTCCTCCACTAAGAGCTTGTCAAATCCTTGCTAAGGTTTTACCCTTGGGGGACGGCTCTAGGAGTAGACATTGACTGAGTAACGACACTCAGCGGTATGCCTCACCTGTAGATCCACTATAGGGAGACAGTGTAACAGAGATCGTTAGTGGGGATGCTTGATCTTTTGCGTTCAGGAGTGAGCGAGACAGATACTGGATTTTTGACAAGGGACTCGTTTGAGAACATTGGCTAAGGAGATTCAACAGGCTTTGGAGGGTGAGGAAGGGCATTAGGTTTGAGGAAGACTTCGGTGTGTTGTGACCAAGGCCTAACTTCACACAACAAACAGTTTTCATTCTAGGGACTATCCTTTCAATGGGATGGTGTCGGAGATCGATGGGACCAAGTTTCTGATTGGCACTTGGATCACAGAAACCCCTGTTGTGGAGAAAATTGTCCTGGCTGAAACAAAAGTAGCATGAAGAGAAGTACGGAACAATCTTGAAGAATTGGTGTGTACTCGGGATTCGGAAAACAAACATGAGGCAGTCACTGAGATGAGCACCTTGGTTTGTCTTATCCAGTCGGGGAAGTTGATGTTCCTGGCAGGAAACAAAGAAGGGTTATTAACCATGTGGATGGTAGTTCCTCAGGTTTGTTTGCTTCGCCACTGACGGTATCCCTAGTCTGATGCCACAAGACGCAAAAGGGGTGGTTGAAAGATACGACAAAGTCATGCTTGGAACTGGTATTGGAGACCACATGGACGAGGAAATTGTCGTCTATACTTTCAATGACTTCTCAGTCATTATTCTCCCTTCCAGCCATCCAACAAATCTATGAATAATGCCTTTGACAACCTTTGCAATGGAGTCAGGATGAAGCAACTATTGATACCCATCGAGGCTGGTGATAGTAAAGATGGCAACATGATGCACAATCTACGACCTTGTGAGAGTCTGGGGACGAAGATAGCAAATCAAAGGAGAATGATGATAATGGAGCAAGGGAGAATGGAAAGGATGGGAATGAAGAGGAGAGTGGGATCGAGGATGATGGGTGTGAGGAGGATGAAGAGAGCCAGGACAGCACAGTTGACGGATGGAGGCGAGGCAGACATCGAGGATGATGGCAACGGGACCAAGAGAGTAGCGGGTTTGGGCTGGCAAGGCTTCGAAGAGCCACCCTCACAGATCTTGGGCAACGAGCAACACGTCCTCGGTCACTTATTTCATAAACTCGGCCAGGCCAAGTGTTGTTCCGAAGGAGGTGATATATGCCACTGTCCGTTCCAGTTTGAGAATTGTTCCGCAAAGCAGATGCATTCAGAAATCAAGGGGACAACATTCAAGGTGGACGGTCGCATGACCAACTCTCCCCCTTCAGAGCATGTGTCTTTGGTGGAAACAGCAGTCATCATGGAACTCAAGTGACAGAGTGATAGTCAATCAATCGAAGATATGAGCGCCGGAACCATCGGGCACCTGCTGTATGACTGACATGGTTCTCTAGAACCACTTGAAGATAATTTCCGCCGCCGCGCAAGTCATGAACGATGATTCTCGTCGTATGTTCACATATGCTATATGTACTCATGTGGTTTTGAACTCCAGTGTTCTGAACATGCCTTAGATCAGTGTTGAAGACAACATGATGGCACGCCGGTACTTTTCGCAATCTCACTCTGTCAAGATGCACGACTTTGATTTCACCAAGGTTTGTTCTTACTTGTCTTAGCAATGAACCCAATCTGAGATTCTTTTTTGGAGGACCACAAGACATTGATTCATGTTGTGCTTTCATTCCTTTTTGCAACTGGGCCGGAACTTGGATATGACACCACGATTGAGTGCATGGCATATAATAACAAAATCTGCTACGTTTACAAAATGCAGGCTGAGGTATTATCGGACAATCAACTCGTTGTTCAACGACTGCGTTCTCTGTATTACAGGGCGGAAGACATATGTATAGAAGGCCGTCGAGGTCGAGGGTCCTGACGAACTGGACAAAGTCAAGAGTAGGGATGTTGCCATCAAGGATGTCTGGCTGGACGAACATGCGGAGACGGAACAGACCATTCAGAAGAGGATTTTCAAGGATATCCGAGCTGCTCTTGGGGACCAAACTTCAAGCTTCTACGCCCTTCCTGAGGATATGCAGAAGCACTTTGGCCCCCTGACCGAGTCGGGAGAATTCAAAAAATACTTCATGGGTATCAAGCATGAAAGTCGTGGACAACGTACAAAGATCTTGTGTGGTGGTGCGAAGTGAGTACTTGGCCCCCTCGCGAAGACGAAATGACAGTCCGAAGGGAATGTGCAAGCCGGTTCGACGCAAACCCTCTCCGCATTTGGTTTCCATTCAATGCCCCTCGAGGTAGTGGCAACAAAGGAATGCCTCCTCGACGAAAGTATGGGGTCAAGTTTCAACTGAGGATCATTTATGAATGTGTCAGTGAGCCGCTTCACAAAATACTAACACTTGTCAAAGCTGCCAAAACAATTCATGGTGTATCTTTCGGTGAGAACAAGCAATTCAAACTCCATGATGTCTGAACTGACTGTTCGTTTTGCCTCAGCCCTTGCTTTCCTGTTCATAGGAAACTGGGTGCACAGAGACATCAGTTCTCCAAATATCATATCTGTGGAAAGGAGGGAAAGTCTGGGGAAAGCTGAGCGACTTGGAGTATGCGAGAAAGTCCTGTGCCGAGCCGGATGGCGGCGACCCAAAAACGGTGTGCTCCACCCCTTGCAAGAATGTCCTGCTCCCTGAAAAGTTTGTAATGCTTATGTGTTCTTCAGGGAACACTGTATTTTATGGCGGTCGAAGTGCACCTCGGAGGCTATCTCTATCATCCTCAAGTTGCAGAGCATCAAGTGCGAATCCAACGCACATTTATGGAACCATCGTAAGGCGCTCCATCCGCGAAGCAACAACAACCACTCGAAACCACAATGCCAACTCCGTTCATGTATCGCTTTATTCATAACTCGGAATCTCTCTGGTGGGTCGTGCTGTGGATTCCCACTGCACGAGTGGATTATCCCGAATCCAATGAATGAGCTTCGGGTGTCTGTATCTATGTGCTTTCCCCTACGAACACCTGCCGAAATTTTTTTGAAAGGTACGGGGAACTTGCTTCAGCCCTGAAGCACATCTTGCACCCCAAACTCGATTCATGTGCCTCCTACCTCGAAGCCATTCGCACTATCCTCGTCAGCGCTTACTTCGAGGAGAAGTTGTTCAATAACAAACATGACATAAGGCATATATCAAGGTGTATGATTCCGTGACGTCCCACCTAGAGGGCCTCCTGTTGGAAATGGCAAACGCTGGAGTCCCACTTATTGCGTCATCTCCACCGCAGCCTGCCCCGTTCACTTCATTTGTCAAGGGCAGACGTCAGCGTTCATCCTCACCGGAAGCAGTGAAGTAGAAGAAGTTAAAGCAGGAGAAGCCAAGGAAGCTGCTATCACGACGAACAACTACCACCAAAGTTGTCGCCCCCCGTAGACAATTTCCAAATCTGTAGTCTGCTTTTCTTCTTTTCCAGTGTATCTTCTGCGGATTATATCTTGTATTTACGTGCTGATAATTCTAAGTTCCTAATGATTTTGCCTTTCTCTTGCCAAATGGTCCCTTGTCGAATAACAGACGTCTCCAAGGTGTCGATACCACAGCCATTGGGCTTCACCACCTCTCTCTTTTGTCAACCTCTTGGTCGTCCATAATAGACACGACATGTGATGTCAGGAGTGTCGCTGGCCCATCGTTATTTTGTTGCATGATGGAGTTCAGCAGGCGTTTGCTGGGGATCCCTCTTGTAATAGGGACGAAGCCATGGGCAGAATCGGAATGCAGGAGGATCCTGCGCTAAAGTACAGGTTCTTTAACCCTATTCGCCTTCGCTGTGAACGGTCTTGCGAACAAGATCCCGGTGATAGTCGTTGGGCTTGTTTGTCGCAGGGTCAGGATGGTAGTGGTACAACATCCAGCAAAAAAGTGGATTATCTTGTGAAGAGATTTCGAAGTAGCGGGATAGACTGACGTAAACGGACCAGAAGTGACTAGTGAATGTGTAGAATATACTCAGTCACTCGTTAGCGGTACGAGAACTATGTATTAAGTACCTGTAGAATATACTATACATGGCGCATAAGTAATAGTCCGTGAGGGATAGTCCAATTACTCACCTCAGTCACTCATTAGCGGTACGAGAACTGAGGGGAGTGTACATCGTGTCTACACGTATATCTATGCATCGGTTAAACAGGAGAAAGAAAGGTAATGTCTGTCTAGTATGTCATTCTGAATCGTGCAAGAAATAGAGTCCGTTAATCGTACGTCATTTCAATACCCCCTAATCCGCTCGCACTTGTGTGTCTCGATGCGTGCTTGGGTTCCAACACTCCCCCTCAAGCCGGAGCGAGACCCAGGTTGCGTGCGAAGTGCTTCACCTTTGGGGATGGAAGTGCCTTCGTAAAAACATCGGCAACCATGTCACCTGTGGGGCAATATATCAGGCAGATTTTTCCTTCTTCGATAATCCATCGAATGAAGTGATAGCGAATATTGATATGCTTGGTATGTGCGTGAAATTGGTTGTCGTTTGCGAGAGCGATGGCGGATTGATTATCAGAAAAGATGGTTGTAGTTGGGAGTTGCATGGCAAAAACCTGTGAGATAAGGGAACGGAGCCATAAGGCTTCCTTTGCTGCATGGGTCACACTGACGTATTCCGACTCTGTGGTGGACAACGTAACGAGCTCTTGCTTCTTGGCGCTCCAGGAAACAGTGCCGCTGTTGATCATGAACACATACCCTGAGGTAGCACGTCTGTCTTTGGCCATATTTCCATCAGCATCTGTGAAGCCTTTGAGTTTTTCGTCGTTACCACCATATGTAAGGAACAGGTCGCAGGTGCCCTTGAGATAGCGAAAGATGTGTTTGACAGCCTCCCAGTGTGCATCACCAGGGGCCTTGGTGAAATGAGAGAGTACCTGAACCGCATATGTGATATCAGGTCTGGTACCAAGTGCAGCATACATCAAGGTACCGACTGCCTCCTGATATGGGACATGCGCCATACGAGCAGCTTCAGTGGTCGACTTTGGTGACTGTTCTGAGGTGAGTTTGGCAGTTGGGTCCATAGGGATAGTGAGTGGTTTGGCATCTTCTAAACCAAAACGTCGAAGGGATGCGTCAATGTATGAGCATTGGGACAGTGAAATGATACCCTTGTTTCTGTCTCTCCTGATCTCTATTCCCAACAACCAATGAATTTCACCTAGGTCTGTGATCTCCACCTGACCTGAAATACCCTTCTTCACCCAACGAATGAGGTTGATTGTAGTAGCGATGAGTGTACAGTCATCGACGTGTACGAGAATGATTACGAGGTTGCCTGCGGTGGCCTTAAAGAAGACGCTGTGGTTGACATCACATCGTGTGAAGCCTAGTGTGTCAATCAGGATCTCGCATAGTCGTTGATACCATCGCTGGCCAGACTGCTTCAGTCCATAGAGGGTCTTTTTGAGGCGACATACACAGCAGGGTGAAGTGGGGTTAATGAAGCCTGGAGGCTGTCTCATGAAAATGATCTCGTCATCGGTGAGCTTTCCATTTAGGTACGCTCCCTTGATATCAATCTGATGGATTTCCATGTCTCTTGCAGCCACGATGGCAAGAATGGCACGGATCAATGAAAGGTGGGCCACTGGGGCATATGTGTTGAAATAATCGACACCAGGCACTTGGGAGAATCCTTGTGCCACGAGGCGGGCCTTGTATCGAACGACGTTCCTGGCCGCATCCTTCTTGGCTTTATACACCCATTTACACCTGACAATGTTGACGCCAGCTGGAGGGTCCACAAGTTCCCACATTCCAGCTTTGTTTAACATTTTCAACTCCTCTTCTATCGCCTTCTTCCACAGATCACAATCTGCCCTTCCCAATGCCTCCTTTAGGCTTGAAGGCTCTAATGCCTCCATGTCCCTGGTCTCTGCAACAAACACCCACACTTCTTCCCAATCCTGTTCATCAGCAAGCATAACCGCCCTTCCCTCAAGAATGTCATGAGCCTTGGGACTGGGGTTTCGATTTCTGTGAGGACATTCAGGCACTGGCGTTGGTGTCTGTAGGTGTTCGCTACTGGGATACTCCAGTAGGACATCTTGTGTGGGTTCGGCTTCAGATGGTTGGTCAGTCACACTGGGATGCTCCAGTGATGTGTCTGGCAAAGGAGTGGGATCGTCTGCAGGATCATGTTGGGGTTCAATGGAATTTGGGAAGTGTGAGGTGGATGGCAGGTCGCTTTGAGTCTCATTAGTTGATATGGCCTGCTCCCCCTCGAGACTTGTGCAACTAGCATCGACAAACTGAAAATTCCACTCAATGCTCACCATGCCAGTGTCAGGGAACCAAATTTGAGAGCCATTGCTCTCCAAATCATACCCAATCCACCATCCCTTCTTCGCTCTCCCATCCCACTTGTCACCACCTCCCTCATGCACCCATACCTCCTCCCCCCATTCATGGAGTCTGCTGAGATTAGGGCGCTTCCCATACAACATCTCGTAGGGTGTCTTGTTGTTCAATGCCTTGGTACCTGTGCGGTTCATCAACCACACTGCATGTGCCGCTGCATCAGCCCATAGATATCTGGGAATGGGGCGCCCATACAACAACGCTCAACCACACTCAACAATCGTACGATTGCATCGCTCTGCCACACCATTGTGCTGTGGAGTGTCATGAATGGTGAGTTTAGACTCAGTACCCCTGGATTTCAGGTGTTGACGAAACTCAGTCGACGTGTACTCTCCGCCTCTGTCAGAATGCAACGATTTAATACGTGCACCGAATTGTGTTTCGCACCAAGCCTCGAAGTTTTTATATGCAGAGAAGACTTCTGACTTTTTCTCCAGGAAATCGATATGCGTCCACTGAGAGTAGTCATCAGTGAAGGTCACGTAGTATCGGCAGCCCTTCTTGGTTGGAGTTTGGGCAGGTCCCCACACATCGGAGTGTACTTCCTCACCCACAGCTTTGGCCCTTTCTCCCCCTCGCTCCTTCGTGATAGGCAAGTGTGTCGCTTTCACATATGCACAGGCATCACAGAAGAAGTCTGCTGGTCCTGTATCATCGAGTTTCAAACCTGCAACCAGGCTGTCATGAATGAGCTGTTTGACAGCATCAGGGGATATATGGCCGAGACATCGATGTAACAGTTCTAAGGTGAGTTGGTCACTGACAGTATTTACTTCCATCGGGACCTCATGGACCAGTTTATACAGCCCGTTCTGGTTCTTTGGTATCTCTGCAACACGCATCCCACCTGGATCACGAATAATGCACTTCCCATTGGAGAACACGACGGAGAAACCAGCTTCATCGAGACGTCCTATCGAGATGAGTGTATAGCTGACTTCAGGTGAGTATAACACCTCAGTCAGTCGCAGTTGGGAGGTACTAATGCCATTCAGCAAATCAATAATGATCTCTCCCTTTCCAGTCGCACAGAAACTCTTTTGGTTTGCAGCATGAAGGGGGTGAGGGGCAGTAGGTGAGAAACTCGTGAATGTATCACGATACAGGGTGATGTGACAGGAGGCACCCGAGTCGAACAGCTCGACTCGCACTTCAGTTGTCTGAGTATCTTGGACATGACCGATATGATCAACGATTTCGACTGCAGAGGCGAGTGCATAGTTGTCCTTCACGAAATCGATGTCGTCCACTGATTCAGTATCAGATACATTGAAGAAGTCATCTTCGATCTCACTGGCATACATGTGGACAGGGATTAAAGCAGGGAGGGAGGGGTTGTCTTCCAAATCTTCGAAGGAGAAAGCCACATCGTCGTCCACGACATTGGCACTGGTGGAGGGTTGAACTGAACTGGCTGTCTGTCTCTCCTTCTTGTTAGGGCATTCTCTCTTCATATGTGGTCCCCCACATTCCCAACACGGTCCCTTCCCCTTCCCTTTCTCCTTGTTCTTTCCCTTGCCCTTCCCTTTACCGCCAGACTCAACTGCCATAGCGTCATCACTGTTTGCTGCTCCCTCACCCTTCCCATGCCCCCTTGAATGTGTGGACTGGATACGATCTGACTCATCAGCAACTATGACGATCAGCAGGTCTGGGTCGATAGTTTCTCCATGTAGGGTGGCAGATGTGAGCTGTCCCAATGTGAAACTTGAGAGCGCCCATGGCAACAACTGTATAATCATACTACGATAATCATCGTCGTTGATGGACATGCCCATAGTGTCTAGCTCGGCACGACATGCCCTGAGGTTGTTCAGGAAGGTGCATATGTTTGTATCTTTTGCACATCATGAGGATAGAAAGTCACAGCAGAGTCGGGTCTGGGAGAAGGCCCCTTTATACATGTATTCCTTTACCACAGCTGACCACATCTTTGCAGCCATTGACTGGCCCGAAGCGATCATGAGGGTTGAGTTCAGTAGTCGTTGAGCCAAAAGCGATTTGGCAATGCTCTCGCTTCGATTCCACTCAGCTATTTCAGCCTCAGTGCCAAGTAGGATCGTCGAAGTGGGGGGACTGGAGGTCGTGGTAACTGACGTCGAGGAAGACGATTCAGTCTCACTAGGAGGTGGTGTAGGGGCGGGGGAAATAGAGATGGAAGGTTGGAGTGTGGGCCGTACTCTGCTGCCATCAAAGTGCCCCCACAAGCCTTTACCCTGAATGGCCATCTGGAAGCGCAACTGGAATATCGCCCAGTTCGCTCCTGACTGTTCCAACATAGGCACAGTGGGAGGTAGCACATCATTGACAGTAGTCGACATATTGCGAGTGTTTCGTGTGTCTTGTGTGAATAACTCATACTTGTTTAGCAATGGCCGGGGCCCATAACCTGTAGAATATACTCAGTCACTCGTTAGCGGTACGAGAACTATGTATTAAGTACCTGTAGAATATACTATACATGGCGCATAAGTAATAGTCCGTGAGGGATAGTCCAATTACTCACCTCAGTCACTCGTTAGTGGTACGAGAACTGAGGGGAGTGTACATCGTGTCTACATGTATATCTATGCATCGGTTAAACAGGAGAAAGAAAGGTAATGTCTGTCTAGTATGTCATTCTGAATCGTGCAAGAAATAGAGTCCGTTAATCGTACGTCATTTCAATACCCCCTAATCCGCTCGCGCTTGTGTGTCTCGATGCGTGCTTGGGTTCCAACAGAATGCTATGCCTGACTCGGGTTTCGGCATGAAATACACAAAGGGACGGGCAATTCTGTCGTTAAAGGTGTTGTATGTATTAAGTAAGCTCCTTGAATTGGTGTCATCGGCCAATCCAAACACAAGCAAATGATATCGATACCGACCACTATCATGAACACGGCCCACGAGGTGGACCAACTCAAGGGTGGGATATTTTCTCTGTATCTTGAACAGTAGTGCGAGCTGTACTTCCAGATGCCATCAAGACATACGGCCAAGTGAACTCGGAAGGAAAATACGCCATCGCATATGGTGTCCTCTTTGACAAGACCGCAAATATTCGTAGGCCTCTACAAGTTTACCCTAGCTATTTGCCACCCTGATAATGTCTTCCTTAATCTCCTAGTGGAGGCGCTCAATGGGACGCTGAGGGCTGCAAAGCGCCAGAAAATGGTACGCCATCGCGGTTCACGATGCCTTCGTTCTTCATGACGTCCATTAGGTCGCGTTTAACGCAGAACTACTGATGATGCCTCGCGACAAGGACGTACAAGTTGTTCTCCTGGAGGCATGATAACTTTGATCGATACCCTAGCACGAATGATCAAGCCCCACCCCTTCTCTCCCCCTTGTCCTGTAGACTTAGCTCAACCCCAAACCATAGGCGTTACTGGAACATACCCTCGCACCGGTTTTCCGGGTCATAAACCCTTGCTCTGCCTCCAAACATCACGTAAAAGCATTTTTCATCACGATAACCTGTGGGCTCAAACGCTGGCGGCCAGAACCGCTCCCCATCAGTTCGTAGTGTGTTCTTAATTTTACATCGACCTTCGTACTACAACCTACCTAAGTCCTATCCACCGAAACTATTCTCAGTCCGAAACAATTACTCATATCCCGTTTAACTTCTCTCGCTGAATGTTAGGTACCTGAAATTCATAAGCGGTTAATGCAAGGAGTCTAAGAAAAGTGCACTCGCATCCAACAAAACTAACGATTCTGGATTAGGTTTCATCCTCGACGATGGTTAGTCCGACACGGGACCAGCTTGCCGTGCCTTCAGCCTGCGCAGACAAGGCTACTATATCGTATCTCCCGAAGTCGGTGCAGCCCTCTCAAAACCTCCGTTCTGGTCTATTCTTCCCCTCTTGGCAGTTATCTCAGTCCCCGTTGGCATCGCACATACCGCTGGAAGCTACGATTTTCTGTATAATCGCACCAATCTGTTACATAGCTCCAATCAATCCGTGGTCAACGAGGATAAAAGGACACACTCCGATCTTCATTCCCTCAGTAACTTTCAGGTACAACTCAAATCCTCATCAAACAGTCAATATGTTCCGCACTCTCCTCACTGCTATCAGCGTCGCCAGTAATGCCCTTTCTACTCCGTTCTCATGACATATATTTTATGCTTATGACTACGTTCCCAGCTTTCGTCGTGGCACAAGGCTCAGGCACCTGTTCAGCCGGCCAACTCCGCTATGTCGTCGCACCCAACGATAACTGCTTCACCATCGGCCAAAAGTTTGGCCTCACTGCGTATGCATCACTCTCTCCTTCTAGCACTACGTCTGACATTAAATAATCCTCACAGTGAAGCGGTCATTAGTTCTGATCCAAGCATTAACAGCGGGTGCACCAACTTGTCCGTCGGCCAAGTACGTTGATCTGTCAAGCTAGCATCCTTGAATTAACTGTCTGCTGGAACTAGGTTTTATGCCTCCCCCTCAGCAACAACACCACTGCCACGGCGGCTTAGATGTGATGGGAACGTTAGAGAAATAGAATCGTCAGAATGCCTTGTACAGCCAGCTTTCTGCGAAGAATGAATTTGTTTTGATGTTTTGTCTCGCATAACGGTAGAAAGTAGAACGCGGAGCATGATCCTGCTTCCTTTCAAGGTGCAATGAGGGCATTTCTCTGGAAGCCGGACCGCGGTTCTACGTCATGTATCACAAAGCGGAACCCAACGTCGTCCACATAGGCCCACAAGAATTAAATGTGTTAACTATATAAGTTACCCTTTCGATTACCAGAGGTGATATGCAATAGAGCATGAAAGGGATGACAAGGTTGCCAAAAAGTGCGGGGTATGATAAGGAGGAAATAATCCAAAAAAGGGCACCGGGATTGAAGTGAGCATTATCAAGATAAAGCAGCCAAAAAGTAGGTCTTCTCAACCTCTAACCTCACTTTACGACGAGCCATCGGGCTATCCGAATGTCGGCTTCTCTAAACCAGGTAACTGATGGTTAACAGAACCGGATACTTGCCAGGGGTTTGTCGAGACCGCACTCAATTCTAACGATGACAGCACTGCATAAGCAAAGTAGCCCATATGATAGACAACAGTAACTGCTGGACAACACATTATCTAGATGTCACTGAGAAGCAAAGAGTCTCACAACTTGACATGGGGCTTTGCTGACTGAACCCATCTGCTTGACGGTGCCTCAAAAAACAATTCATTTTGGAGGCAACCAATGCCCATAACCAACGGTCGCCACCTAACATGTGTCAACTATATTTAGTTTTCAAAACATCAGAGCATGCGATAATAGCGTCGACATTCGTTGGTGTAAACTAAGCTCCCTGATTTGGCGACACCCGTCAATCCGAATGTAAGCAGTCGATTTTGACAACTTCCACCACCACGAACGCAGCCAATGAGGTGGTTCAACTCAACGGAGTGGGATCCTTTCTCTCTTTCTTGAATGTCGAATGACGATCTGATTTGCACTTCTAGATGCCATCAAGATATATGGCCAACTAAACTCAGAGGGATGCTACTTCATCGCCTACAGTGCCCTCTTTGGCAAGACTGCAGACATTCATAGGCCTATTGAACTCACCCAGCATAGCTGTCACCCTGATATTGTCTTACTTAAATTGCTAGTGAGGTACATTGAGAGCTGCAAAGCACCAGAAAAAGGTATGTACACCATCGCGATCAACGGTGCCCTCATTTCCTCGTGGCATTCATTAAGTCATGTTTGATGCAGAGCTACCGATGATACCTGGCAATAAGGACATCCAAGTTACTCTTCTAGAGGCGTAATAATCTCGATTGATACCCTAGCGCGAATGATCAAGTCTCGCTCTTTTCTCTCCCCCTGGCCACACTTTTTAAAAAACATTTTTGGCGACAGTTTCATGTATACTTAGTTAAGCCAAAGTCATAGGCTGCACTGAAATGTACCCTCGCACGCACTTTCTGGTCCATGAATCCCCCGTTCTCCTTCAGAAACACTATGTGTGGGTCATTCTGTCATGGATCCAAATGCTAGCAGCCAGAACCACATTCCATCAGTTCGTAGCGTGTTCTTAGTTTTATATCAACCTTGATACCATAACCTAGGTCCCATATGCCGACACTATTCCCAGTCTTGAAACAGCCCCTCATTTAACCTTCTCGCAGAACCCTAGGTGCCCGAAGCTCAAAAGCGGTTAAGGCAAGGAACCTGAGGACAGTGGACTCACGTCCAACAAACTTGAAACTAGCGATTCCAGATTAGGTCTCATTCTCGACGGTAGTTGATCTAATACGGGACTAGCTTCTTGCCGTATCTTCAGTCTTGTGCGGACGAAGCTATCATATCACATCTCCCGAAGCGGTCCAGCATTATCGAAACCTCCGTTTTTGGTCTATCCTGCTCCTCTGTGCAATTACCTCTGTCCGCTTTAGCATCGTACACACTATTTGAAACTACTATTTTCCACGTAGCCTTACAAAACTGTTGCATTGCCCCGGCTAGTCCAGGGTCAATAACGAGGATAAAAGGGCACTCTCCAATCCTCATCCCCTCAGTACAGCTTCCAAGTACAACTCAAAGTTCTCAACAAACAACCAATATGTTCCGCACTCTCCTCACTGCTATCAGCGTCGCTGGTAACGCCTTTTCTACTCCGTTTTCCTGGCATATGTTTTATGCTTATGACTACATTCCCAGTTTTCGTCGCGGCACAAGGCTCAGGCACCTGTTCAGCCGGCCAACTCCGCTATGTCGTCGTACCCGACGATAACTGCTTCACCATCGGCCAAAAATTTGGCCTCACTGCGTATGCATCACTCTCTCCTTCTAGCACTGCATCTGACATTAAATAATCCTCACAGTGAAGCGGTCATTAGTTCTGATCCAAGCATTAACAGCGGGTGCACCAACTTGTCCGTCGGCCAAGTACGTCGATCTGTCAAGCTAGATTCCTTGAATTAACTGTCTACTGCAACTAGGTTTTATGCCTCCCCCTCAACGGCAACACCACTGCCACGGCGGCTTAGGTGTGGTCGGACCGTTAGAGAAATAGAATCGTCAGAATGCCTTGTGTAGCAAGAATGAATTTGTTTTGATGCTTCATCCCACACCACGTTAGAAAGTAGAACGCAGAGCGTGATTCTGCTTCCCTCCCAAGGTGCAGTGCTGGCATTCCTTTTATGAGCTGATCCCAAGCTCTGCGCAAGGTATCGCAAGCTGAGCCAAACGTCGTTCGTGAAAGCCCACAAGAATAAAATATATTAACTACATAAGTTACCCTTTCCCCCTAAAACCGACCTCATCCGGCAGTCAACTTGAGGTGATTTTGGTGGGATAGATTTTGAATCAATCTCTACTTGCATATTGGGCTCCATGCTATCGACATCCAGCAAATGTTCCCTGAGGACAGACAATGTGTGGCTCTGCTCTTCAAGCGAAAGAACACAACTGCCCTCAACAAGACCACGACGCCAACTGGGAAAGTGTACTAATCCATAGACTGACAATGGTTTGATACCTAAATTATAATCCACATAAGGTGATGCCTACGGGGAGGGCAAGAGTAAAGAACGTACCAAAAAGAACAAGGAGCAAAGTACTTCCAAAGATTGCTGCAAACGCGAAGTTGAGAGAGGTCCAAATACCACCAAGGAGAGCGATGCCGTTTAGTACTGAACCACCAGAGTGATCCCGTTCTACTCTGAGCTCTACTTGTGGCTCTTGCATAGATATTCGCAACGTGGCAGTATTATTGTCCCTGGAGATGAAGGGCGATGGGTCTGAGATCAATGACTTTACGTTGGCAACCATGAAGCGGCGATACTATTCAATATGGATCGGTGATCAGGAAGACCCAGCCTATGTTGAAAAAACTTGTGGACACCAACCTGCGCTATCCCGATGGCTGCCATGGGGTGATTCGAAAATGTCTCTCGCATAGAGAAGACAGATACCCCATACACATGAGTTCCAGGAACTAGGTGGATAGGGGGAGTATTGGCAACAACATCGTTAATGGACTTGGTCATCCCCAAGTACACCTTTGTCTCTAAAAGGAGAAATGATGTTCCATCAAAGAGACCTCCACCAGGAGCTGAAGGCTCTGAGTAGACTCGTGAATAGTTGACAGAGACCAAAATATTAACCCTCTGAAGTGTGCTCTCATCAACTGGAGGGAGTTGACAAGAAAACCTGATCAAGCGGGGTCGCCGTTCGTCAGGAGTTTCAGGGCCATTACATAAATCCATCTCGTGGTCGCCTTAATTGGGCTCTGTCTTGAGTTGGACGAACGTGCTGGAATCACCAATACGGCTCACCTTGATTTGAAGATACTGGATTTCCCCATATAATAGCAACACTAATGAGGGAACGCAGCAGTTCGATCATATCTTCGCCTTTGTTAAACAATGGATCACTCCATAAGTCGCTGAATTTCTAGAGTGGCGTCAGACTGTCCTGAGGTCTTCAGTGAGGCAAGCCCACGGCTTACCACAATAAGTTGTGGATTTTCCATTAATTTATTTAACGACTTGAGACTAGCTGGTGTCACTGGCATTTTAAGGACTTCGACAGGAGGAAGATTTCCTTGTTGAATTGGCTTCACAATGAGGGCAAAACATGCTAATGCCCCCATGGCGACAAGACAGCATCCAGCGAGGCCTCCTCGAAACCATCTTATGACCTGGTTATCAGTCCTTTGGAGCAGGGCCGACCTGGGTGTCAAGTGAGCGTCGTTAACCATGGGTTGGAGGCTTACTTGAATCTTCTCCTGAAAGGATAAGTTCCGAATATCAGGGTCCACCGCGATCTCTGTTGCAGATGGTGGGAAAGACCATCTAAGAAGTCATAAACCTGGAATAGGTTAGAGCCCCGGTCATTCACTACATCATAAAGCATGAAGAATAGGGAGGCTAGAAGGCACGTCAACAAAATAATGGAGGATGTAATAGCCATGAGGCCAGCCGGGAGGGAATTGTCAATCTGAGGGCTGGAATATATCCTCAGCATCAATAACGTGCATACAAGACCTGTTAGCACAAGTCGATAATTAACCTTGAAGGAAAAGAGAACAACACTTCGGTGCGTACCTCCAGCAATTTCTATCGGTGACCACAAGATACGAAATAGGACCAACCAATACCTCCTCGGCCATAGACTGAGAGATTCAGATTAAACACGTACGGAAACCGAGTAGCACGGCAGTTTACCTCAAGGTATGATGAACCAGGATTACCAGAGGTGGCGCGCAATAGAGCGCGAAAAGGATGACAAGGTCACCATAGAGTGCAGAGTATGACAAGGAGGAAACGATCCAAACAAGGGCGCTGGAAATGAGAGTTCGAAGCACTATCTTTCGCAAGAGCAGCGGAATGTGTCGTCTCCGTACTCGCTGAGGGGACAGGGTCATGATCGTCAAGATGAAGAAACCCAAAAGCATGTCTTCTCAGCCTTTAACCTCATTTACACGACGAGTCGCTGGGCTATGCAGATGTCGGCTTCTCTGAAACCAGGTAACCGATGGTTAACGGATCCGGACACCTAGGAAGGGTTTTGGAAACCGCAGTCAATTCTGATGATGACGGCACTGCATGGCAAGAAAATAGCCTGTATGATAGATGGCGGTAACTGCTGGACGACACACAATCTAGATGTCACCAGGAAGAGGAGAATCTCGCAACTTGAAATGGGAGCTTGCTGACTGAATTCATCTGCTTGAACGGTGTCCCAAAAAACAACTCATTTTGGAGGCAGTCAATTCCCCATAGCCAATGGTCGTCAACCAAAATGCATCAATTATATTTAGTTTTCAAAAGATCAGGTCACGTGGTAATAGTAAGGGGGAGCTTGGTGGCCGTTCATTGGTCCAGTTCATAGTCATAGTGGGTTTCATCAAGGTGGTGCCGTAGACACTCCTGGGTGCCTCGCATTAACTAGATCCATAATACCAGGTGCAAAATAATCATCATGTTTAAAAAAATTACTGGTCCGAAGGGAATAATATGATGTAAAAATGAGAGAAATCCCCAACGACCGACCAATTCCAAACCCAACGCGAGCCTCACCCCACAGCGAAATCACTCAACACACGTGCAACGCCCCAGCTATAACCGATAAACCCTCTGCCTCTGATCCTCACTAGTATCTAGGATACGATCGCGGGTTTCAGGAAGGCGTGGTTAATAGCATCTCCTTCTCATGGCCACCCCGACTCGTCCCATGTTGCAATGGTGATCCCCAAGGTAAGGTAAAGGGTAATATCTAATACCGTCCACGACGCCCACCACTAGGTCCTTGATATGGTCCGTAATCCGGAGGCGGTCTTCCACCTAAACAAAGAAGATTAATTAGTGACTCATTGCCACCGAAGATCCAACAAGGAATATATACCACTTCGAGGAGGTGGCAGTGGCGACCTCGTTCGCGGTGTACTGCTAGGGATCACCGCATTTTTGAACACATTCATCAAGTCCTCCGTTCTGAACACAGGTCCTGCAGCCACGGTGGTAAGAAGGCCCCATCCATATCACGACAAAATCGAGTTGCTATGGGACTTACCGTCGAACGAAGCAGGAGTAGGCAACTCGCCAATAAACCATTGTAAAACAGAAGGTAACACAACACCCTTGCCCTTGTCGTCATCTCTTGCGCTGCGCGGTGGAGGCCCGCCACGCTCACGCCCACCACCACCACCATCCCTCTCCCATCCCATCGGAGGTGGCGGTGAAAACCTTTTCCTAGGCGGACCGTCCCATCCCCGCTCTCTCTCCCTTCCCTCTCTTCCTTCCCTCGTATCTCTGTCTCTATCTCTATCCCTATCACGGTCCCGGAAATCGCGGTCCCGTTCCCGATCACGAAGTGGTGATCTTGACCTCGTACGGCCAATACCTATCCGACTCTCCTCGCGACGCACGCGGTCGACTGAAGACGGGCGTTTACTCGATGTGGATGCAGGCTGATTCTGGAGGTTGGAGAGGAGTGAGGTTTGGGTTTCGGTACGGCCGAGGGAGCCGGTGGAGGTTGTGGATTCTTTGCGGGCGATTGCAAATCCGAGGTCGCGTTGTGCAATTGCATCTGTAGTAAGGTAGATGTGTCTCTGCGCGAAACGTTTTATTGGGGGGTCTAGACGCGTAGGAAAAGAAGTTTAGATGGATTGAGTGAAGTGGCGAGTGGGACACACCATTTGGATATACCTCAGCTATTCGCTTCTCGAGTTTTTGTGATGCCTCTAAATCACCATACTGATACTCGTACCTCGCCCAACGTTCCCAAAGTGGTCTTGCGCGGTCTGGAGAAAATGTGGGTATCACTCTCTCAAATAGGGCTCGGGCATCTATGACGGTTCAATATCAGCCTCGGCTTAAGGGAGGATCGAAAGAGGAACATACTCTTCTCATCGTTGACCGAAATCAAGAAACCTAGATACCTCAAGACAAAATCTACCTCGCCGCTGAATAAGTCCAGCCCTTTCTCAAAAATGCGACTGGCGACATTCTTGTCATTCGAACAATGATACTCCATCAATGCTAAAAATAATCCTCGGATCAGACAACAGGTCACGAGACGGGGGCAGAGGTGAACACACCAGCAGCCTCATAAACCTCCCAGGGTGTCCAGCGATCTTTGCGCGCCTTGCCAAATATCGCCCGCGATGACTTGACACCTTCAGCCCGCCTTCCAAACCGCATGTACATAACATAGGCAAGGCCGTACTCAGATCTTCGTTCAGCCAGTTCCTTGGACTTGGGATTCTCGTCTTGTGCGCTTGAACTTTGACTCTGTTGCGAACCTTGTGAACCTTGACTTTGCTGCGAACTGCTCGCGCTTGTAGGCGGAGGACCGAATGTCATTCCATCAGCCAGATTCGCATCGCCGCTTGTTGCACCCGCAATTGAGGTGTTTGCTGTTCCATTCGCGTTCACAGCAGCAGGAAGGCTCTTTTCCAACGCTTCAAGCTCATTCCGGAGTGCACTCAGGAACCGGTCATATGCCGCATGTACTTCCGTAAAATCTTTTCGGACCTCTTGCGCTTCCGCATATGCGAAGTTGAGAAGGTAGCTTGTCGGGTTCGCTTCAATGCCAGATTTGAGGATCGCGAGTGCTTCATCAGTCTTTCCGACGTTACTTGTCCAAATGTACGCCATATACCTGATTGCGTACAAAAACAAAATGCGGATCCAATGATTGAGAATTCGGATTCGATCACAAGTGATTGGGGAGGTTTCCATACCAGATTTCGGAATAGTAGCGCATGCGGATTACGGCCTTGCGGTAGACACCTTGAAGTCGCGTTATCAACGTCGCCTTGTCTTTATCTTCAATCTCAAGTGGATTGCTCTCTTCCCATTTGAGGTACGCTTTCCATTTGCCGACGAGGGTTCGTTCTCCTTGATCAAACTTGGGCAAGGAGGGGAGCCATATTTCTTGACGCCCGTTGACAGATTTTGAGGGTGAAGATGATGGAGGGTATAGGGCGCTCAGGTGATTTGTGAGTTGACGGAGGACGGTGCGGGCTTGCATGTGCGCTGGAGAAAGATCGGCCATGAACTTTTTTGCGGTAATCTTGTTTAGATTCGTCTCAAATGTCTCTAGTTCCTGCCAAAGCCGTTCTACATTGTCCAGAGGTATCTGCACCGCACGATGATACACCTTTCGTAGGGCGTCCATTTTTTGTTGCTCTTCCCATGTTGTGGTAGTCTTAGAAAGTAATCATGAGCGAGAAAACCACGCGAAGAAGGGGAGGCGCACCTCGCCAGATTTGAGGAACTGGATAAAGTCCGACCAGATCTCACCGCTGTCCTTGTCCTGGCCTACATGGTTTAGCGCAAATTCGTAAGACTTGCGGACGGTGTCCCGCGTCAGAGGGCCAGGCCCAGAGTTCAGACGTCTAATGATCAGTCAACATCATTGCCATAACATGCCAACGTCAAAGCGCGCACCGAACATAGGTCAAATAAAACTTCCATAGATCAACGGAGGGAGATGTGCGTAAGAACTTTTTGAACAAATCTTCCGCTTCAGAGAAAGTTGACTGGTCATTGAGAAAAAAGCTAATGTATGCAATCTGTGCGGAGGCCTGTGTAGCAGAGTCAACACGGTACCTCACGCGGAGGGTCAGCACATACGGTATTCGGGTACTGTTTAAGCAGCGCATCAAACGCTACACGAATTTTTTCCGCTTCTCCACTTTGCTCCGCCGTCTCTACAAGACGCCGCCATCCGTCCGGGTTGTGAGGCCGCTCCCTGAGTTCCGCAAAAAGGGCGTCGAAGGTCGATGTCGGCTGCATTGAACTGTCGCTCTTTCCTGGACTGCCGGCTTCCTGTGATGGTTGTACGCTGTCGCCACGGTCGACAGACATGTCGTCTGGGGGGTTGTGTTCCGGGAACATGAAAGAGGCAGAAGTCAAAAGGGCCGGCGTCACCGGTCCAATGCTTTTGTCGCCCTAGGCACGTCCCCAGCTACATAGCTTTCCCACGGTTCAGCTCCGCCCAGCTGTTCTTGTTCTCTTACACAGCCTATGTCACAGATTTTTTGCCAGTGTGTTTAAGAGACGAGTGCATCGTGGTCTTTTATCTTATCTCCCATGACGAAACGACGTGTTCCGTCCCTCATTCTGTAGTTTTGGAAATCTGACTCGACCACACTCAGTATGAAATGACGATGCGTTTCCTAAAACGCACCCTTTCCCGGGTTCCGTTCTCACGCCATCCAATGAACTGGGCGACGGGCAGTTTGCCAGGCGACATGATAATAAATAAGTATCAGAGGCAAAATACCTTCGCATTAAACCTGGCACCTCTTGTACACAAGCACTAGAATAACGATAGCGTCAACGCTCAAGTCTTCTGCAGTCGCCCTCAACGCCAAAGCTGAGACGGACATCGGCGTCCATGGGCATTAGAAAACACCCCAACACCCGGGCACCCAATCTATCAATGCTTCCCTATCTAAAACGAGGCACGAAGGAGAATCCAATATAAGACTAAATTTATTCCCGTAACCGAGCGATGGAGTTGTCATCCTTCCCCAGGGCATAAGCCTAGCCCATGTTGCAACTGGCTGACGTGCCAAAGTAAAGAAAAATGGAAGCGTCCGGCTTGAAACCAGGCTGCAGGAGCTAGAGTAACGAGCGTTTGAACGTGGCCGGTACAACTCCTGGAGATAATGCGGTCAGAGATGCGGTGAGCATTCAATACAAGAATGCCACTCTTGGTTGTTCGACTGGGGTCTGGTGCCTGAGGGCCACCACGAGGGAGGTCTCGTGTCTCTTCCATGTGCTGCCCCCGACCTTCTGCGAAGTATATCCAGCTTTGCCGACACACAGGAGTCCAGTGGGCACCAAACTTATATCCCAAACGGTTATGAGTAGGCGTGTAGAAGACTTGGATATCCTTGGATATCCTTGGATATGTCCACTGCGCCGTACGGGTCCTATTCATTTGGAAGACGAGAAATCCTAAGTAGGTCTCCAAACAAGCTTTCCTCCATCCACCAAGAACCCCCTACTGTCTACAAATACACCCTCCTCTTCTAATAAATTAATTTTCCGTAGGATTTCGGATTGATCTGCTTTAGTTGATCCACCTTTCGCAGAGAATTGCGAGTTGCGTCCAGCCCATTGACCAAAAAAGCCACCAATGAAGAAATTCGACGCGACGATACGATGGCATGGAACATAAGGGCTGAATGGATTAGCTTTCAGCGCCCCTCCAACTAAGGTAACGAAGCGTCAACATTGCAACCGTCATAGACGACTTGGACATACCAGACCGTGACGAACCACCAACATACTCGGAAACAACTTTGTAAGTCGTGACTTTGCCCTTTGGGATTTTGAGAATGAAATCATAAACATCCCACTGGTACTGCGTTAGTTTCTACGATTCCGCTTGTTAACGCTCCTTGCAAAACACGATAATAAGAGGGATCGTGATCAACCTTCCCTGATTTAGTTCTATAACTTTCTCTTTGGCCGACGCCGTGAGGAAAGTCGACTTGGTGGTCCTTTGCCACGTCAACGATTTCGGAAGCATTGTTCTCCTTCGATGTCAACTCTGTTTGTTGATCAAATACAGAATCCCGCATGGTCGAGCTTCTATATTCCCTGGTCTCGGACAATCCAGTTGAGATGCTCTGCGAAGTTCTCTTTGAATGGATTGGTGAATAAATAAAATCTTCTCTATTTAGGACCTTGGAAGCTTGAGCTTTTGGCATCCTAGCGTGGTTCAGGGAGTCACACGAGATGATATCGGCCCAGTGATCCGTAGTTTCAAGTTCGAGAGTCAGTTCGCGACAATGTCGAGCGGTAGGACGTCGTCCTTGACGTGTCTGCACACGGGCGGGTGACAGGATCTGGGAGAGTGAGTTGATCAGCAGGTCCGCTCTTTGACCACAGCAGGACTCGGGCCGGCCGGCCGTTCGGCGGGTACTCGCAGTTTATACACATATTTAATATCGGTATCAAGGCGGTTATCGCGTCATCATTTGGACGATAACCATGCCTTCAACCCATTTTCTGCCTACCCCAGACCTTTACTTTACAACCTTGGAGGAACTCGACGCATATCAGACTAAGAAGCAGTCCGAACGTCCCAGTGTCAGTCGAACTACTAGGTGGGTTCCACGAAAAACGCTCGCCCAAGGATCTCGCGGAAAGCTGCTGGTTAGTCGTTCACCGATGAAGTAACGTTGAATATTAGTTGATATATGCCCCGTTATGTGTTGTCTCTAGGTGTGCCATGACTACAAAGTAATATTAGAACTCCAAAGAAATTCGCCGACCTAAATGCTTTCCTACTTAGGGAGGATATGTCGAAAATCCTCAGTCTCTTTCTTATACGTTCAATTATTGGTCCTTGTGCGACTCGTTCATCTAGTGAGTACTCTGTACCTGGCGGGAGCCCATCATTTATCGCATTGCAGTTTTTCCCATCATCGAATAACCATTCCACCTCCAGGATGGGTCAATGCAGCTCACCGCCAAGGAACAAAAATGCTTGGCGTCATGTAAGACCTGCGAGTAGCAAACTTATAACTATCCGCTGACGATCCTAATGCAGAATATTCGAAGGTGGCGCAGAAGCCGATTGTCTCCGCCTAGTCGTTGGAAAGCTTCCTCAGTCAAGCACCGGCTCTGCTAATCCATCGGCTCTGCCGTCAACTTTACCTATCTCCCCCCATTATGCCGTCGCCCTCGCAAATCTTGCTGCAGAGCGTGGCTTTGACGGCTACCTGCTAAATGTCGAATGTCGTTTGCAAGGAGGGCTTGAGCAATCACGAGGTCTCGCCGCCTGGATCTCACTACTACAATCCGAGCTCATCAAGCGCGTTGGAGACCACGCTGAAACTGTCTGGTACGACAGTGTCATCTTCACCGGGGATTTGGCTTGGCAGGATCGCCTTAATAGTTTTAATCTCCCTTTCTTCATTCCATCAACGGGTTTCTTTTCAAATTATTCGGTTAGCTTTCCCAATACGCACCTACTGAAACCATAACTGATACCTTACAGTGGAGCCCCAGCTATACGAATATAACCGCTCAATACTACCTCTCCTTGGACCCAACAATCATTGGCCTCTCCTCAAACTCCAAGCCCAAGACACTCCAAGACGTCTACATGGGAGTTGACGTCTGGGGTCGAGGTTCCTATGGTGGAGGCGGTTTCGGCTGCTATAAAGCCATCCAATACATTTCCCCGGACTCACTTGGTCTGAGTGTCGCTCTCTTCGCGCAAGCATGGACCTGGGAGACGGAGGAAGACAAGCCTGGTTTTACATGGGATAAGTGGTGGCAATATGAGCGTGACTTGTGGGTTGGATCTCCCGATCCTAATGCCGTTATGCCTGTACCCAAGAATACGAAGGCAAAATCTAGTGACGATGATGGACCTTTTAAACCATTCAGTGCTTTCTTCACTCGCTTACCTCCTCCTGATCCTCGTGACGTTCCTTTCCATACAAGCTTCTGTCCTGGAGTAGGATACTCCTGGTACATCACCGGATCGCCCGTTTCGAAGTTTGCCGGAGGGTGGATGGATGTTGACAAACAAACGACCATGGGCGACCTCCTCTGGCCACTTCCAGAGATGAAGTGGGATACGGATTCTGAGGAGTCGCTTCCGAACATTTCTGTCTCAGTGAACATGGACGACGCTTGGAATAGCGGGAGCTCCATCAAGCTCGACTTCACCGGGAAAGAAGCCGGCGAGGACGTGCCTTTCCGTTCCTTCTGGGTCCCAATCCAAACACTTTCTCTTACGACGCAGAAGAGCTACACGGCAAGCATCGTGTATAAAGTCATCAAAGGTACTGAGGTACTCGACCTCGATATTGCCCTCGCCATTCGACCATTATACGCCAAGAGTGCGGTGCACACCGATCCTGGGATGCAAATCACAGTCGAACCCCACTCGGTAAAGACGACCGATATCTCCAACAGCTGGGTCAAAACCACTATTCAGTTTATTATCACCGACACCCCCCCAATCACAGTCTCTCTCGATACCGCGATCGGCCTCGTGATCACCACCGTATCCAACGATACAACCGTCCCCTTCTCACTCTCGCTCCTCCTTGGGCAAATCAACGTCTATCCCACACCCTCACCCACTATCGATCCCAATACTCCTCGTATCCTCTGGGCCGATTACAGACTCGAAACGGTCGAAATCACTTCATCATCGAAGGAGCCAGCACCACAGAGTGGTAGTGCCCACTCTGCTGGCGAGCAAAACCAAGATTCAGGACTGACCACGAAACAATTTACCAACATCACCTGGCAACCCGCGACCTCCCTTCAACAAGTCGGTCCAGTTACTATCACGTCCCCGGACGATCCCAACTGCGTCTGGACACCTCAGCCCCCTCTGGCAAACGAATGGTTCCCTGGATTCTTGTACTTCAATATTTACGCCGCTGCACCTGGTATACCTGCGCAAATCCAAGGACAAACACCAGTCCAACAAGCGGTTATGAAGTTGCAGGAAGGTGAACCTGAGATGACATGGCTGGGAACGTCTGGCGCGGATGGATCCATTGGGAAAGGCAAGCTCGAGTTTACATTTGATAGGACGCAGCTGCCGGCTGAACTGAGGGACCTGAGCAAGATTAGAATTTTTGTGCAGGGTCTGCTCGATACAGGGGAATTTCTAGATTGGGAGAGGTGTGCTTATGTGGACGTACAATATTAAACATAACGTTAAAATGTGTCTTGTATTACTACTACGTGTAACAATAAGCATTGCAAGGATCCTATCGCCGCTAAAGGACAGTCGTAAACGCCAACAAACGCTACTTAAAAAGTATTTTACAAACAGCGGGGCGGGCGCTAGCATCGGAGGGAAGCAGCACAGGTTAATGTAGAGTGTCACTGCAATAAGTATGTACATCATGAATACGGACATCATATCCCCGCAATTTAGTCTTCTAACAAAAACACATCTGACCAAGAACCGAGCGAGAAAAGCTCCATGTTTCATCAACCCCAGGGCAAGCAGACGACCACCAACGAGTCCGGTCCTCAAGCAGGTCTCTGGAGGGGAACACGAATAAAACCAATTACCGAGCATAAGGGTGGAAGTTGTGTTGGCCTCGCTGGCCAGTCCTCTGGGGACCAACGCTGGCATTGCTAGGCATATTGCCGCCAGGTCCACCAGGTCCACCACGTGGTCCCCTTGGAATATTACCGCCCATACCCCCCTGCATCATCCCCCGACCCATACCAGCCATCGCAGGTCCACCCATACCACCCATACCACCCGGCATGCCACCTCCCATACCCATACCCATGCCCATGCCCATACCTGGCCGCATGGCATTGTTGAAGCCAGGACCACCGCCCATGGCACCCATCATCGGGTTCATCCCCCCTCCCATACCACCCATCATGGCAGGATTCATACCACCATTTGCCATCTGCATCATACGCGTGTAGAGGGCTGCAAGCGCCTGTGGGTCGAATGGTGTCTGACTAGCACCAGTTGCAGCGTTGCCACTGACGCCAGCATTGAAGTTGCCTTGCTGACCACCAAATCGGTTTTGCCCGGCCTGGTAGTTGGTGGCATGATCCTGACCACCATCTTCGGCGTTGAATTGGTTGTCGCGTTGGTAACGAGGCTGGGCGAGTTTAACGTCGATCTGTGCTTGAAGGTAAGGACACTGTTACGATATCATGAATAACACTCACCAGTTTGCCATCGATTTCTAGATTACCGAAACCAAGGAATGGTGTAACGTCCGTGTTCTCGAAAGAGACGAATCCGAAACCTTTGCTTCTTCCAGTCTCGCGGTCCAACATGACTGTCGAATCAATAACTTTGCCGAATTGTGAAAAGAACTCGCGCATAGATTCTGAAGTGACGCTGCCGGGAAGGCCACCAATGAAGAGTTTAGTTGCTCGTTGATGCTCTTGCCGGGGAATAGCACGTTTGGGATCAATCTGAATCAACTATCAACATGTGTTGAGCGACGAGGTTCCGTAAGACACTCACAATTTTGCCATCGAGTACGTGCTCTCGTACCATGACGGCGTTAACGCTTGCTGGATCCTCGAAAGTCAGAAAAGCGAAGCACCGAGAACGACCAGCAGCATCTCTCATGATTGTGCATGCGTCGACCTTGCCAAATTGCGAGAAATACTCTCTGAGAGTTTCTACAAAAGAAGACGAAGCCTGATCAAAATGTAGTCCCCGAAAAAAATAAGATAATGTATGTACCATCTGTCGTATCCCAATTAAGGCCACCAATGAACATCTTCCTGCAGGACCGGAGAGCGTTTTGAAGACAAGTAAACGGAGGGTTGAAAGGAGGATAGACGGCATAGAGAGGAAGCAAAATTTGCTATTAGTATGGGTAGGCTAAAAACAGGCGGGTTATGACAAGGGAAAAAGAGGTGAAAGACTCTACTGGGGTGCTTGTGGATAGCCTAGCTTAGCGGGTATCGGAAGAATAGCCTAGCCTAGCCTGGATGTAACATAGGCAGCAGATATGCTAGAGCTAGCTTAGACGACGATGCGACTGACTACACGAGCCATCTACCGATGAATGGTGCTTGCCCAAGCCAGAAGTATTGCGAGCGCCCAACAGCAGAAATCCTGGATATATGCGGGCCGTGCACTGATGGCGATACCCTTGTTTCAGCCAGTGGGAGGAAAAAGGACGCTTACCCTTCATCTTTCATTTCCGATGGCCGCACGGAACGTTCGGGCACAGGGATGCTTTGGTTGCGCGAGTGTTGAGTATCACGGTAGTCTTGAGGCTGCGGCTGTTCATAAGTGGGAATTTGCTGTGGAGCTGACTGAGGGGTATATGCAGTAGTTGCCGGCTTGGCAGAAGAGGGAGTGGGGGTCGTGTATGTTGGAATTTGGGACTTGGCCGGAGGTTCCTGGGTCGGTTTCTGCGGTGGCGGGGATGGCGCCTTTTCTGCGGGCTTCGAGGTCGTCGTGTTCTCAGCTGGAGCTGGTTCTTGGGCTGTCTCTGGCTCGTCTTGGAAGTCCTCGTTCAGCTCGACCTCATCATTACCGTATAGGTCTAGAAGAGGGTCAGGGAAAGACTAGAGGCACTATATATGCATACTTACCTCCGTATAAATCAGCGTCGAGGTCAGACATGGTCGTGGTTAGAGCGAGAAAAAGTTTGTGGCCAGCCCTGTGTGACTCGGGCTGTGTTGTATCACGCGTCGTCACAGGTCACAGTCTGTCATGACCTCCACAACGTAACGCCATCCCTGCCATTCCAAGAGAATGGAAGACTCTGTAGAAGAGACAATGTCAAAACGTCATATTTACATTGCGAATGGTTGTGTAACCCAATGCATTTTGGAGATTTACCCCTTGCTCCCAGGGGGACCGACATCATGCGGAATACATATAAGGTCGACAAATCGTATGTCGAGCGCCGAGTAAATCGCTTAGTTAAAGTGTCACAAAGATCGCCGTCTGTTATCCATCTAAGCGCAGCCTTGATAAGTAGGAGGCGAGGGGGGTCCAGTTAAGGATGGTGCGGGGCGCTTGGAGGCTGATGGAGCCCTGTGCCAGGAGTGAGTCAGAAAAATATTACTCGGTAATCTCAATGGGTCTTGTTCGGAAAATCGTTCCGCCCCTGTTGGGTGATCGCTCTGCAATCTTTCAACGCTCAAGATGGCTCATCCTAAGGTCGATGCAACCCTCGTCATTGGCATTCTCGGTGTGCATGTCTCCTACTCCGCCATAATTACGCATCGTTCACAAATGAAACAGCTCTTCAAGGTGCCTTCATTGAACACCAAACCGCCTTGCAAAAACTTCCGTTGCAGAAAAAGATAGATGTTATCCTTGTGCGTACCGCAGAAGAGCTCACAAACTGCGACGCCCTGATCATACCGGGAGGAGGTGCGCGCCGCTTTCCGGAAGGCTTTCAGGAGGCGAGCTGATTTGTCAGAGCAGAATCAACGACAATAGCCCTACTCGCACGACTGTCGGGCCTCTTGGAGCCTTTGCGAGAATTCGTCAAGGTGAAGCCTGTATGGGGAACGTGTGCCGGGGCGATTCTACTAGCCAAGGGCGTGCATGGCGCAAAGAAGGGTGGGCAGGAGCTCCTCGGCGGAATGTCTATCACCATCGCCCGAAACGGCTGGGGATCCCAGGTGTGTTTGGGCGCTTCTTGAAGGCTTAACAGCACTCATCTGAGCTCCAAACTCACAGGTCGAGTCGTTTGAAGCTGATCTTGAAGTAACAGGAATGCGAGATCCAGAGCGACCATTCACTGGGGTTTTCATCCGTGCACCCGTACGCTATCCATTCGCGGCAGTTCTCCAGATCATTTTTGACTCTTCGACAGGTTGTGCTCACACTCGAACCAACACCAGAGGATCCTCCAATCGAGGTCGTCTCGCGCCTTTCCCCATCACTCCTACCTGAATCCCTCACGTCGTCAAATTCAACCAACGAACCTAAGACCTTCGTAGCCCTCCGGCAGGGCTTACACTTCCTTACGACATTCCATCCCGAACTGACACGAGACAACCGCTTCCACGAGTACTTCGTCAAGGAATGCGTACTTCCTTCAATATCCGTTCAACGGCCTTAATGACCCATCTGACGAGTCCACGAGCATATGGTACCTCGCACGATAATCGAAAATAGAGCATAGAAGACTTCGGTCATGGGAACACCTTTGTCTAATCTTATGTACATACCACCTGTATGTTCATTTCCGGCTCCGCAAGGAGAACCTGTGGGGATTTCTGATCCTGACGTGGCAAGTACGGTCTAGATGTTTATACATATATCCTTAACCCCTTACTGTTGACTTGTCAAAGCTCGTCAATGAGTGCTGTGGATACAAAGAATTAACACCTAATCAGATCCTGGACTTGCTTAGGGGCCGATAATTCTCGGCATGCACAGTAAAAACGGAGAAATAACGAATGCACATCCCACGCCTAAAAAAGGCACACCCTCTTGTGAATGTGCAGACCGCCGGTTGGCAATCAACTTGTGGCGATCGCTAAACGTATCCGAAGATTTCTCAAACAGAACCCTAATTTTCGCAACATGACGCAGGAGCGACACGTCGTTCGCGGGAACAGGTGACTGTCTCGTCTGCCTATTTACTGCGATAAGCGGTTCACACACAAGGAGGTACTTAATAAAAAGGACATAAGAAACGTGCATCGGGTTCCCTCCGCTCCCACGTTTCCCCCCCCTCCTCCTCATAATGGATTCACGAGAAAAGAAAGGTTGTGTAGGTGCACGGAGCGCAATGTTCTCAACAATCCTATCTTTCCTTCTGGCGACGTTCCTTCTCGGTTCGACGACGGACGCGAGGCAAATCAGGAAAGACGAGTTACGAGCGAAACAATTGGAAGCTGCGAAGAAGTTCCGTGCACCTCCAATACGAAGAGCAGGAGGTGTACAGAATATTACATTTAACAACCCTAGGGCATCAGGTAAGCCTTCTCCTGCGTTGCATATTTAGTGAAACGGACAAGTTGATCGCCTCGCTAAATAGAGTTTTATGTTGATGGAACGAAGATACCCCAGGTGGATTTTGATATTGGGCCAAGTTGGGCAGGTTTACTGCCAATCAGTGGTGATAAAAACGAGAGTCGCAAGGTGAGGTCTGGATGATTTGGAGAACACAATCGCGGGGATCAATATTGATAATTGATCTGGTTAGCTCTTCTTCTGGTTTTTTCCTCCCGGGCCGCAAGGGAGTCTTGATGACTTGATATTCTGGACGAATGGTGGACCGGGGTGCTCATCCCTGGAAGGGTTGTTGCAGGAGAACGGCGTGGGTAGCCTCTATCATTTCCGGCTTGTCCTGGCTCAATTGAATACAACAGCCCTTCTCATGGAGCTATGGTCAAGCGAAACCCACGCCGAACGAGTTCAGCTGGACCAACCTCTCTAGCGTCTTATGGGTTGAACAACCTGTGGGAACTGGGTTCTCGCAGGGAAAGCCCAACATCCGGGTGAGCACTGGTCGACCGATGCGCCTCATACTCATACTCATAACCACAATTCACCCCATAGAACGAAGACGATCTCGCAGAACAACTTGTTGGATTCCTCCAGCAATTCTTGGAAGTATTTTCAGAGCTGAAAAACAAGAAGTTCTATCTGAGTGGTGAAAGTGTACGTCCACTATTGATTTTGTCTGAATTCTTTCCTCACATGTGGCTGCGAAGTACGCTGGAACCTACGTTCCCTGTAGGTCTACACTCCGAAACCCACAGTTCAGTCGACTCATTTAAACAGATATCGCCAACTATATATATGAGCACCCGGGGAAGTTGGATTTGGATCTCCAGGGTATTTGGATTGCCGACCGTGAGCCACTTCCCTGCACTTGACCTATATCATCATTTTGAACGTTGTTTAGCATCACTTTCATGGGATGTTGTCCAGGAACAAATACCCGCAGTCGACTTTGTGCACAAATATGAACACGTCTTCTCACTGAAGTAAGTCTTATTCCATAAAGAAATCCATGTTGGTGTTTGCGCTCATTGCTCTCTAGTCAAACAGTCATGGCTCAACTGGATGCTATCGCCCTGCGTTGCAACTATACCGGCTACATGAAGAAATTCGTTACATATCCACCAAAAGGACTTCTTCCACTTCCAGGAAAATCAACGTTCGCAGAAAAAGGGTGTGATGTCTGGGACATGATCTTCGACGCAGCACTCACAGTCAACCCGGCTTTCAATATCTATCGCATCTTCGACACCTATCCTATTCTCTGGGATGTCCTTGGTTTCCCGTGAGTCTTGAACACGTTTGAAGCCCTTCCATTGGTCGCTCACGGTGAGATGTAAAGCGGTTCGTTTGAGCAGGTGCAAGTGGAGCCTATTTATTTCGACAGACCTGATGTGAAGCAAGCGATTCATGTCCCAGATGTATCTTGGACTGAGTGCTCAAATGTCGACGTATTCCCACATGGAGATGGAAGCTTGCCGTCCGCTCTCAGCGTGTTACCAAATGTGATTGAGAAAAGTCAGCGAAGCGTGATCGTCCATGGTTTGGCCGACTTCATTCTTATTGCTGAGGGGTATGCATATCTGTGTGTGCTCACAATGATACGTCGCTGACATATTATATCATAGAACGAGGATCGTCATCCAAAAGTGAGTTTTTTCGGGTGTTCATGACGGGGATGAGTTACTGAGGATTGGATGTTGATTTCGCGGCAAAGTATGACCTGTACGTGGACCCAAGTTCAGCACCCATAGTGCGTGGAGTAACTGATTCCTCGTGATGGTCAGGGAATGGCAAGCAAGGTTTCCAGACTCCGATTGCGAATGACAGCTTTATTGTTGACGGAGTTGGTGCACTGGGCAACATGCACTCTGAACGAGGCTTGACATATTTCGAAATCGCCCTTAGCGGCCACATGTAAGTTCTCCTAATCTAACGGCAAAGACTGCGACCTAATGCTTGGCAAAACAGGGTGCCGCAGTTTTCGCCTCGAGTACGTTGAGATCCATTTTATCCGGTTTACGCCGACTGACCAAAGTTATGCAGGCTGCATTCCAAACAATGCAATATCTGATGGGTTTCAGGAAGCAGCCTTGAAGTAGTGAAAGCAGAACATATTAACGCGACTGTGTTAAGTGGAATGACGACGCGGTCGCTGCCCGTCTTTTGCTTTTGTACATACTCGGTAAATTTTTGTCTTTTCCCCCATTTGATACTTTCCACACGCTTCCGCCACTGTTGTGTAAGAGCTTCCACATCGGTGTCAGCAATTACATTAAAGAACTCCACTGTAACGGTTTCGGGACACCACTGCGCAACGAATTTGAGATACTGTGAAGTTGTTTGTCACGGTTCCGTAGTTAAATGGTATTCAATAAGGCTGAGCATCACCGAATATAATTTGATGTAGGTACACAAACGCAGCATGGTGGGCATCGGCCAGAGTGATGCACATAACAGAAAAAAAAATATGGCGGTCAAAAAAGTAGTCGTTTCCCAAAAACGTAAGTACAAGATGTAATCTGTGGAAGGTACACTTTAAAAGAAGAGAAGACTACAAATTAGGAAATGGTCTACGAGGGGCAACAACTTTGGGGGCGTTTGCTCGTCGAGACGGTCACTTCTCTGTCTTCCTCTGCTTTTCCTGCTTCCCCCGCTTCTTCTGCCTCACTGCCTCTAGTTATGGTGGTTGATAATCTTGATCATCCTTGGAAGAAGGGTTATGCCAGCGCTTGCCCAGAGCAGGGGAAGAGGACACGGTAGGCCGGGACGGAGGTATTGGAACAAGTGCAACATCGGTTTTTTCCATCTTCAGGAGGAGGGTCCCTAGGTCGGACATTGCAGAACGATACAACTTGGTATATGCTGTGGGGTCGTTTTTGTTGTCCAACGAGGCCTTGTCGAAATAGGCACCAACGAGGACGGTGCGAAGCCTTTCGAGGAGGGAGGCACCCGATTCGAGTTTGGGATGCACTACGCCCCTCGGGCTAGAAGCAAGGTTCCCGTCTGTTTCAAAAACATCCGACGAGTGGTGGTAGGAGAAAGCTTATAAGCATAGACACGTGCGACCCATTTATTGGACTGAGGATGATCCACCCGAACAGTGAGAATCCACAGCACGACCCACCAGAGAGATTCCAGATCATGGATAAAGCAATACATGAACGGTATTGGCATTACAGGTTGAAGTGATTCATCTTCAAGGGCAGCGTCCTCCTGTGCTTCGGAGGCGGCATCCTCCACTTCATCCACAAACATATCTCACATGCTTTTGTGGGCGCTGTGCCGGTGGACGGTGACAGAAATACCTTCTGAGGTGCACTTCGATCGCCATAAAATATGGTGTTCCCTGGCGTATACATGAGCTTCACAACCTTTAGCAAGGATTAGAATACATACCGTTTTCGGATCATCACCAACAGACGCTGCGCCAAACTTCCTTGCGTACTCCAAATCGCTCAGTTTTCCCCGTACCCTCTCCCCTTCCCCCACGGATAAGGTGTTTGGAGAACTGATGTCTCTGTGTACCCAGTGAACAAGAAAACAAGAGCTAAGGCAAATTGAAAAATCAGTTCATGTGCCATGAATTCTGTTTAACATCCTCACCAAAGAATGCATCACGAATTGTTTTGGCAGCTCTTATCATTGTTGGTGCCTTGTGAAGTGGTTCACCAGCCTGGTCATAAATAATTCTAAGCTGTTGCTTTACTCTATATTTCCGCGGAGGAGGCTCCTTTTTTCGCCACTATCTCGAAGGATATTGGATGGAAAGCCAAACGCGGAGGGGGTTCGCGTCGAACTGGCTAGCACATTCCATCTGGACTGCTGTTTCCTCTTCGTGAAGAGGCCAAACACCCCTCCACTGCGAAGACTGTTGAAGGCATTGTTCACAGATTGATGGGATGGCCGGAATGGAGCATAATGGTTGAGAAAGTCGTTGACAGTACAAACGAACATTTCCTGGTCCATGTGGTCTCCAACAAGGGTTCTAAATATGACCTGGTCGTGGCTTCCAACCACCCCCTTTGTGGCTTGTGGCGTCGAACTAGAGAGCAAAGCAAAGAAACCGAAAGAATTAATGTCCACGCAGTAGTGGGTCTTCTTGTCCTTTTCAGGAACATCAACTTCCCTGGAAAATCAAGGCATTCGCTTTGGTGGCTGCCTCATGTCCAGACTCTGCGCTCGTGCTTGATTACTTGTTTGGCCAATTGCGAGTGATGTCAATAGACTTAGATAAGACTGAGCATCTCTGAAGATGCTTGGATGAAGTATGGGGACACAGCACGCTGCAAGCATTGACCAAAGTAATACAAAGTGACGGAAAAAATATTGCGGCCAAAATAATGGTCATTTCCCGGAAACGTATATACGAAATAAAATCTGCGCAAGGTACACTAGAAAAGAAGAAAAGAGGGCTACAAATTAGGAAAAGGTCTACGGGGGGCGACAACCTTGCAGGTGGTTGTCCGTCGTGATGACTGCTTCCTTGCCTTCTCCTGTTTTGACTTCTTCTGCTTCACTGTCTCTGGCGAGGATGGTTGATAATCGTCATCGTCCTTAGGCGGAGGTAAATGCTGGCGTTTGCCTAGAACAACCGAAGTGGACGTGGCAGATAGTGATGGAGATGACGGAATAAGTGGGACTTTAGCTTTTGCCATTTCCACGAGGAGAAGTCCTAGTTCTGACATCACGGACTTATATACTTTGATATATGCCTTAGGGTCATGTTTGTTATTGAACAAATCCTCACTGAGGTAAGCACCAAGGAGGGCAGTGCGCAGGTATTCTAGCTTGTAGATGCATGATCCGAGTTTGGGGTGTAAGACGCGCTCCAAAGCTGAAGCAAGTTCCCCGTCTGTTTCGAAAACGTCCCGACGGGTATTCGTAGGTGAAAGCACATAGGCATAGACATTCGCAGCCCATTCATTGGATTCCGGATGATCCACTCGGGCGGTGAGAATCCACAGCACAATCCACCAGAGAGATTCCAAGTCATGAATAAAGCGATACATGAATGGGGTTGGCATTGCAGTCTCGGGTGGTTGTTCCCGCTCCGCAGACGGAATTGCTTGCAATGATTCAGCGAATATGTGTTGGGTTTGCGTTTGACGTTCTGCAACTCGACGGTGATAGAGATACTTTCCACGGTGCACTTCGATGGCCATAAAATATGGTGTTCCCTGAGAAAACACATAAGCTTTATGCACATGTGAAAGGACGTTCGTACAGGTAGGTCATACCGTTTTTGGATCACCACCAGCAGACTCAGCACAAAACTTTCTCGCATACTCCAAATCACTCAGCTTTCCCGAGACTTTCCCGTCTTTTTCCACGGATATGATATTTGGAGAACTGATATCTCGGTGCACCCAGTTTCCGATAAACAACAAAACAAGAGCTAAGGCAAAAGAATAGTCAGTTCATGCGTCAGAGTCCGAATCTCTCGTCCTTACCGAAAAATACATCACGAATTGTTTCAGCAGCTTTGACAAGTTTTGGTGTCTTGTGAAGCGGTGTACCAACACATTCGCAGACGATTCTCAGCTGCCACTTTACCCCATACTTTCGTTGGCGAGGCACTCCTAAGCTGCCACTACCGCGAGGGATATTGAATGGAAAGCCAAAGGCGGAGGGGTTTTGCGTCGAACCGGCTAGCACATTCCCTCCGGACTGTCGTTTCCTCTTTGCGAAGAGGCCAAACACCCGTTTCGCATTGCTGCATAATAGTTTTGTACGTTGTCCACGACTTTCGTGCTTGATACCCATGAAGTACTTCTTGAATTCCCCCGACTCAATCAGGGGGCCGAAATGCTTCCGCATATCCTCAGGAAGAGCGTAAAAGTTCGACGTTTGGTCCTTCAGAGCAGCGCGGATAGCCTCAAAAATCCTCTTCTGAATGGTCCGTTCCGTCTCCGCATGTTCGTCCAGCCAGACGTCCTTGAGCGCAGCATCCGTACCCTTAACTTTGTCCAGTTTGTCAGGACCTTCGATCTCGACGGCCTTCCATACACGTGTCTTCCGCCCCGTAATACAGAGAACACGGTCGTTGAACAACGAGCTGATCGTCCGATAATACATCGGCCCGTTCTCCCCTTCCAATCTGTAGACATAGCAGATTTTGTCATTATATGTGACCCGGTCAATCGCGGGATCGTATCCAAGTTCTGGCCCAGTTGCAAAAAGAAACGAGAGAACGACGCGAATGAGCGTCTTATGGTGCTTAGAAACAGACCTCAGATTGAATTCACTGCTAAGAAGAGTAAGGACGAACCTTGGTGAAGTCAAAATTGCGTGTCTTGACAGAGTGAGATCGCGAAAAGTACCAGAGCGCCATCATGTTGTCTTCAACGCTAATCTACGGCATGTTCAGACACTGGAGTTCAAAATCATATGAGTACATACAGCATATGTGAACATACGACGAGGATCGTCGTTCATGATTTGGGTGGCGGCGGACACTATCTTGAAACGGTTCTAGAGAATCATGTCAGTCATACAGCAGGTGCCCGATGGTTCCGGCACTCACATCTTCGACTGATTGGCTATCACTCTGTCGCTTGAATTCCATGATGACTGCTGTTTCCACCAAAGACACACGCTCCGAAGGGGGAGAGTTGGTCATACGACCGTCCACCTTGAATGTTGTCCCCTCGATTTCTGAATGCATCTGCTTTGCGGAACAATCCTCGAACTGGAACAGACGACGGCGTATATCACCTCCTTCGGAACGACATTCGACCTGGCCGAGTTCGTGAAAGATTTCGAGCAAGTGACCAAAGACGCGCTGCTCGTTGCTCAAGACCTGTGAGGGCCGCGCTTCGAAGCCTTGCCAGACCAAGTCCTCTACTCTCTCTGTCCTGTCGCCCTCATCCTCCCCATCCTCTTCACTCTCATCGTCCTCCGCACTCTCCTGACTGTCAGTACTCTCGTTCCCACTGTCCTTCTTCGATATTGCCTTGATATCTTCATCCTCAGAATCTCCATCAGGTTGCGCGTCGCCACCTCCACTATCATGGGCCTCGACGGGTATCAACAGCTGCTTCATTTTGACCCCATTGCGAAGGCTATTGAAGGCGTTGTTCACAGATTGATAGGATGGCTGGAACGGAGCATAACAATTGAGAAAGTCGTTGACAGTACAAACGAACATTTCCTGGTCCATGTGGTCTCCAACAAGGGTTCTAAACATGACCTGGTTGTATCCTCCGACCACCCCTTTTGTGGCTTGTGGCATCGAACTAGAGAGCGAAGCAAACAAGCTGAAAGAATTGATGTCCACGTGGTAGTGAGTCTTCCTTTTCTTTTCAGGGCCATCAACTTCCCTGGCTGGTCGATACAAATCAAGGTACTCACCTTGGTGGCTGCCTCATGTTCGGTTCCCGAGTCCCAAGTGCATGTCAACTGTCAACATTGCTCCATACTCCTCTTCACGCCACTTCTGTTTCAGCAAGGATGATTTTTTACACAACATGGTTCTCTGTGACCCAAGTGTCGACCAGAAACTTGGTTCTATCAATCCCCGACACCGTACCATACAAATACGAGCACGTCTTCCTGTCCAAGTAAGTCTTCTTTAATAAAGAAGTATATATTAGTGTTATTGCTCATTCCTCTCTAGCCAAACGGTCATGATTCAGCCCGATGCTATCGCCCCGAACGTGAAGCCATTCGTCACATATCCACCAAAAGGACTATTCCCACTTCCAGGGAAATCAACATTCACAGATAAAGGGTGTGTCATCTGGGCCATGATCTTCGACGCAACACTCACAGTCAACTCGGCCTTCAATATCTACCATATCTTCAACACCTATCCCGTTCTCCGGGACGTCCTTAGTTTCCTGTGAGACCTGAACACGTTTGAAGTCCTTCCGTTGGTTATTCACAATGAGGTATAAAGCGGCTCGTTTGAGCAAGCGCAAGTTGAACCCATTTATTTCGACAGATCTGATGTGAAGCAAGCAGTCCATGTCCCAGATGTACCTTGGACTAAGTGCTCAAATGTCAACGTATTCCCACATGGAGAAGGATGCTTGCCGCCCGCTCTCGGCGTGTTGCCAAATGTGATCGAGAAAAGTCAGTGAAGCATAATCATCCACGGCTTAGCCGACTTCATTCTCACTGCTGAGGGGTATGCATACTTGTGTGTGCTCGTAACGATACGTCGCTGACACATTATGCCATAGTGTAAAGACAACGAATATTCAAACACGGAATGAGGTAGTAAGGGGATGAGCGAGCACGATCGCGTCCGTCGACCATTTAGGTCCCAAGTTCCAACCGTACCCTAGAGACTCGAGAAATACCGCGTGTGCGATAGCGAGGCCACTTCCCAAACCAGAGAGAAACCGACCCAAGAACAGGAGGGAAGAGAGCGAGAGAGTGCGAAGCTACGAGACACAGAAGAGAAGTCTGCGAGTATACGAAACAAGGGAACGAGTCGTGGATTATCCGAGGCTCGAGCTCACTGGTGAAAGCTAGACGGTATCAAAAATCTCCCCCTTCCTACCACTACTGCGCTGTACATTATAGTCCAGAGACGAGTCTGTGTGCCGTTTGCTACTGAAACGAGTTGAGAAGGAAAGTAAAGACGGACATTACGAGAGTGATAGTAGATGTAATAATACGAGTCTCAGCCGAACACAATTGAATACTGAAACATAATGACCAAGGGTATATACCTAATACAAAGCCTCATTGTCTTCCTCCTTTGGGCGAATACACCAGTGTGAGTGTCGCGTTATCCAGTAGCGATGGATGATTGTTCGTTTGACGTTTTACGAGCGAGCGAACATCAGTCCTCACAATGGAACGAGGATCAGCGTCCCATTGTGATTTTTTTTCATGTGTTCATGACAGGAATAAGTTGTTGAGGATTGGATGCTGATTCGCAGCAATGTATGACCTGTACGTAGACCCATATCTCAGCATATTATGTGTAGAGTAACTGATTCCTTGTGATGGTCAGGGAACGGCAGGCAAGGCTTCCAAACTCCGATTGCGAAGGACAACTTTATTGTTGACGGAGTTGGTGCACTGGGTAATGTGCACTCTGAACGAGGCTTGATATACTTCGAAATCGCCCTTGGCGGTCACACGTAAGTTCTTCTAATCTAACGGCAAGGACTGCAGTCTAACGCATGGTAAAACAGGGCCCGCAGTTCTCGCCTCGGGTAGGTTGAGATCCATTGTTTCCGGTTTATGCCATCTGACCAAAGTCATGCAAGCTGCATTTTAAACGATGCAATATCTGATGGGATTCAGGAGGCAGCCTTGAAGTAGTGGGAGAACATGTTAACGCGACTGTGCTAAGTGGAACAGAGACACGGTCGTTGCCCATCTTTTGCTTTTGCACTTGATACGTTTCAGTATCCCTTTGATGTTTTCCACACGTCTTCGCCGTTGTGTGGTTTCTAGGAGCCTCTACATTTGATGTCAGACGTGGGGGTACCCACATGACCTGCGTGAGAAATCGGGTATATTGGCCTATTTAACGTACTTCGGTGTAGATTTCTTTAGCTTCTACCGTTACCATGTAGTTGTCTCCGCCATTTGTTGATGTACTCCTGAGGTCGTCGACACCACCGGGCCCTCGCACCCTAGCAAGCTTACTCGCCTTACACAGAAATCAAAGAACGACGACGCTTTTGCTGTAGTGAATCCCAGGGCGCCAGAGCACAAAGAATTTGAGGTATTGTAGCGTTGTTTGTCATATATTCTGTGGTCAAGTAATATCCAATAAGGTGCGAGCCTGGACTTGCACAGACTAATGGACATCTAATGGTCGATGACTCACCGACATCATGTACGATAAGGCAGAGGCCCTCGTATATAAAGTGCTACCAACGGCTGGTCCATTCCTCTCCTTCTCGTACACTGCTCCTGTGTGCCCACAACTTGCGAATATTACCTCGTGCCTGATCACTTGTTTGGCTGATTTGTGAGTGATGCCAGTAGACTTACATAACGCTGAGGATCCCCGATGATAATTGAGGATACGGGATGCTGCAAGCATCGACCAGAGTGGTACGAAGTAACGAAAAAAATGTTGCAGTCAGAATAATGGTCATTTCCCAAAAATGTACATACAAATAGAATCTGCGCAAGTTACACTAGGAAAGAAGAGAAGAAGACTACAAATTAGGAAATGGTCTACGAGGGGCAACAACCTTGCGAGTGGTTTTTCGTCGTGACGACTGTTTCCTTGCCTTCTCCCGTTTTGGCTTCTTCTGTTCCACTGTCTCGGGCGAGGATGGTTGATAATCGTCATCATCCTTAGGCGGAGGTAAACGCTGGCGTTTGCCTAGGACAAGCGAAGTGGACGTGGCAGGCGGTGATGGAGATGGCGAGATAAGTGTGACATCGGCTTTTGCCACTTCCCCGAGGAGATTCATGAGGTCGGACATCACGGAATCGTAGACTTCGATATACGCCTCAGGGTCATGTTTCTGATTGAACTGTTCCCCCCCGAGGTAAGCGCCAAGGAGGATGGTGCGCAAGTATTCTAGGCCATGAATACACGATCTGAGGTCGGGATGCATGACGCGCTTCAAAGCCAGAACGAGTTCCCCGTTTGTTTCGAAAACCCTACGGCGGGTGCGCGTAGGGGAAAGCACATAAACATAGATGTTGGTAGCCCATTCATTGGACTTGGGATGATTCACCCGAGCGGTGAGAATCCACAGCACGACCCACCAGAGAGATTCCAAATCGTGAATAAAGCGATACATGAATGTGGCCGGTGTTGCAGTCTCGAGTGGCTGCTCATTCTTCACAGATGGGGCAGCTCGCAATGGTCCCGCAAAAACTGATTCGGTTTGTGTACGACGCTTGGCCGGGGGAGGACGATACAAATACTCCCCGAGGTGTACTTCAATTGCCATAAAATATGGCGTTCCCTGAAAAGAACATAAGCTCTTTGAACACTTGGAAGGAGCAGGACATTCTTGCAAGGGTAGGTTTACCGTTTTGGGATCACCTCCATCCGACTCGGCACAAAATTTTCTCGCATACTCCAAATCACTCAGCTTTCCCCAGGCTTCCCCCCCCTCTTCCACGGATATGATATTTGGGGCGCTGATATCTCGGTGAACCCAGTTCCCGATGTATAAGAAAACAAGAGCTAAGGCAAAACGAAGGATTAGTTCATGCATCATGGAGTCTGAATCCCTCGTCCTCACCAAAAAATACACCACGAATTGTTTCTGCTGCTTTGGCAAGTTCCGATGTCTTGTGAAGCGGTTCACCGACGCATTCGTAGACGATTCTAAGCTGCCACTTTACCCCATACTTTCGTTGAAGAGGCTCTCTTTTGTTGCTACCGCCTCGAAGGATGTTGGATGGAAAGCCAAAGGCGGAGGGGGTTTGCGTCGTACCGGCTAGCACATTGCCTCCAGACCGCCGTTTCTTTCTCGCGAAGAGGCCAAGTACGCGTTTTGCACTGCCGCATAATACCTTTGTACGTTGTCCGCGACTTTCATGCTTGATACCCATGAAGTACTTCTTGAATTCCCCCGATTCAATCAGGGGTCCGAAGAAGTTCTTCAATACCTGGGAAAGAGCGGAAAAGTTCGACGTTTTGTCCTTCGGAGCAGCACGGATATCCTCGAAAATCCTCTTCTGAATAGTCTGCTCTGTCTCAGCATGTTCATCCAGCCAGACATCCTTGAGTGCAACATCGTTACCCTTTACTTCGTCCAGTTTGTCAGGACCCTCGACTTCGACGGCCTTCCATACGCGTGTCTTCCGCCCCGTAATACAGAGAACACGGTCGTTGAACAACGAGCTGATCGTCCGATAATACATCGGCCCGTTCTCCCCTTCCAAT
>JAEUWP010000463.1:0-42454 GCA_018524725.1 Podaxis mareebaensis | reverse complement strand
ACTAGGAGTGAGGCTCAGTGTATGAGTGGAAGCAATATTTGGAACAGTTGAGAAGGAACACCAGCACTGTACAGCCTGGGACAGACCAGAGAGCCATCAGTGGTAGAGTTTTCAGATGTTACAGAGAGCAAGCACACCAACAATGAAGAAACCACTGAATCAGAACTTGAAGGCCAGCCAGAACTTGCAGACAAAGAACCACTAGAGGAATCAACAGACAAAGAAGAGCCAGAAGAACCTGCAGACAAAGAAGAATCAGAACCAGCAGACAATGAAGACACTGACATCAACATGGCTAGAGAAACAGCAGCAACTCAGTAGGCAGGAGGGAAATCATTGGTCCCTGATCCAGGATTTTTTGATGGAAATAGAAGCCAGTTCGATGACTGGTGGAGGTTGATGACATTTTTCTTGAAGTTCAACAAGATTGAAGAGGCTGACAGGAGGGCTGTAGCAGTACTCTCATGGATGAGAGGAAGAACCACTAGGCAATTTGCAAGCATGAAGCTTGACCAGATGGAAAACAGCAATGACACATTTGTGTGGGATACATTCCAAAAGGAGATAGAGGCAACATTCAGGAACAAGGGACAACAAAGTGATGCAGAATGGAGAATCAAAACATATTGACAGAACAACAAGCACACAGCAGATTTCCTCATTGAATTTGATGTATTAAAGACAAGGTCCAAGACAGATGACAAACATGCCATATTCCTACTCAAGAAGAACACATGCTCAGACATCATCAAGACTATATTGGGATTCCTGATTGAGGCAATGCCTGAATCCTACAAGCAATGGAAGGAGACCATCCTGAACATTGGCTTGGGGTATGAAGCCATTGAGACCTGAACCAGACACACAGGAACCAGCATCACATATGGAGGCATGGGTCAACCAATGGAGATAGGAAGACAGATGATGCCCAACAACAAGGCACCACCCTGATGCTTCAAGTGCAACACCATAGGGCACATTGCCCAAGACTGCAAGAAGCCAGGAGGGAGAAGGTGCTTCAACTGTGGCAAAGAGGGGCACATCTCCAGAAACTGCAGAGCACCCAAGAAGGCATGCATCAGGAGCATGGAGGAGGAACAGGAAGGTGAGGAAGGATCAGAGCAGCAGGGTTTTTCCAAAGGCTCAGAGTGAGCACAAACTCTCAAGCTGCTGTATTTAAAGCTTCTTCTAGACAATCATACATGATTCCTCAAAGAAGAAGTGGAGCACAGGAACTCTTTGTGAAACCAAAGGTTCAAACACCCAGAAACAAGCAATGGAGACCAACAACACTGGTCAACTCAGGATGCACACACACCTGCATCACAAAGAAAGTAGTCAAAGAACAGGAGATACTGATGAAGAAACTGGGGAAACTATTTGAAGTATACAACACAGACAGAACTCACAACAAGGGACAAAACATCATGGAATACACAGAACTAGAGATGGATATCAACAGACACAAGGAACAACTGGCAGCAGTCATCTCACACATTGATTTGGCAGACATATTCCTAGGACATGACTGGCTAGCACAACACAACCCCAAGGTCAACTGGAACAATGGACAAATCAGATTCACAAGATGCCCACCAGAATGCAGGATTGAGCATGAAACCATCAGCATACCAAGGCTAAGAAGGAATGGCACACAGGCACAAGAAGAGAAAGTACCAGACAAAACAAAGGAAGCTGACTTACCAGAGTACATCAGGAAGTACACACATCTATTCAACAAGCAAAACTTTGACAAGCTACTAGACCACACAGAATGGGACCACGAAATCAATCTCACTGAAGAAAGCCCATGAGAACTACCAGCCAAGGTATACCCTATGACAGTCAAGGAAAAAGAGGAACTTCACAAGTTTATCAGGGAGAATCTCACATCAGGATGAATCTGACCATTGAAATCCCCTTACACATCACCATACTTCTTCATCCCAAAAAAGGACAGTTCCAAATGATTGGTACAAGACTATTGGAGACTCAACAGTGTCATGGTCAAGGACAAGACACCACTACCACTAATTAGAGAGATCATCAACAAGCTGGACATCATTTGGGGATACAACAATGTGTGCATCAAAGAAGGGGACAAGTGGAAAGCAGCATTTTTGACAAACAAGGGACTATTCGAGCCCACTGTCATGTTTTTTGGTCTATACAACTCTCCAGGCACATTCCAAAGGATGATGAACACAGTCTTCTGAGAACTATTACAGGAAGGAGTACTGGTCAACTATATGGATGACTTCATTATCCCAGGCAAGATGCAGCAAGAACTCAAAGAACAAATGATATGTTTCCTGAAGATCACAGACAAACACAAGCTATACTTCAAATGGTCCAAATGCATGTTCAATGCAAATGAGATACCCATACTAGGAATGGTAGTAGGAGATGGAAAGGTCAAGATGGAAGAAGAAAAAATTGCTGCAGTCAAAAACTAGCCTACACCAACCACAGTCAAGGATGTTGAAAGCTTCCTAGGTTTTGCAAACTTCTACTGATGATTCATCAAGGGCTTCAGTGACATCACAGGACCACTACACAAGTTGAAGGGAGGTCAACCATGGGAATGGGGAGAAACTCAGCAAAATGCATTCAAGGAGCTGAAGTGATGCATAACAGAAGAACCAGTACTGGCACTCCCACAGGATGATGGGAAATTCAGAGTAGAAGTTGATGCATCAAAATATGCCATTGGAGGAGTCCTATCACAAGAACAGGGAGGGAAATGGCATCCCATCACATTCTTATCCAGAACACTATCATTGGCAGAACACAACTATGAGATATATGACAGGGAACTCCTCACAATCGTTGAAGCACTAAAGACATGGAGACAGTATCTACTCAAAGCAAGAGAACTGTTTGAAGTCTGGACTGACCACAAGAACCTGGAATACTTCTGATCCCCCTGACAAATCAATGCAAGACAAATGTAATGGCACCTGAAACTACAAGAATACAACTTCATACTAAAGCACATACTGGGAAAAAATGAACACCAAGGCAGACATTTTATCATGGATCATGCACTTCAACAAGATAGAAGAAGACAAGGAGGTCACAATACTCAAAGGTGCACTATTCCAATGACAACTCCATCAGGAAGAGACAATTGCAGAAGAGGTCATCCTGGGAAGAGGATTATTTGAAGTAAAAGGAGATGAAGAGGTGCTAAGGAATATCAAAAGAGGCAGGAAAGAAACAATAGTGGACAAATGGTTGAAGGAGGAACCTGAAAGGACATGGGAATGAGAAGGAGTCACATACTGAGATGGCAAAATCTATGTGCCAAACCACAAGGACTTATGGAGCAAGACCATGAAGAGATACCATGGCCCACCCAACATTGGACACCCAGGATCCCACAGAATGATGGAGCTCATCAAGCAAACATCCTATTAGCCAGCAATGAAAGCTGACATCAAAACCTATGTGCAGGGATGTGACAGCTGTCAAAGAAACAAAGCAATATGACAAAAGAAAGCAGCCCCACTCCACCCCCTTGAAACACCTGAAGACCCATGGCATGAGATCAGTATCAACATGATCAGACCACTCCCAGAGTCAAATGGAGCAGACACAATCCTAGTCATCATAGACAGGTTCACCAAGATGATCTGACTAATTGTGACAAACACCAACCTTGACTCCATGGGATTAGCAAAGATATACTGAGACCACATCTGGAAACTCCACAGCATTCCATGGAAGATCATCAGTGACAGAGGACCACAGTTTGCATCAACACTCATGAGGAACCTATGCAAGGCAACAGGGACAGAGCAAGGACTATTGACAGCCTATCACCCCCAGGCAGATGGACAAATGGAATGAGTCAACCAGGAAGTCAAGACCTTCCTATGAGCATATGTCAACTACACCCAAGATAACTGGACAGATTGGTTATCCACAGCCAAATTCCAATACAACAACAAAATACACAGTAGCACTAGAGAAACCCCATTCTTCCTGAGCTATGGATGACACCCTTGGAAAGGAGACATCACCACAGAATCACCAACACTATCCATCATGGAACTTCTCAAGAAACTTACAGCATGCCAAGCCTGAGCCAGAGAGCTATTAGAAAGCAAGAGACAAGTCATGACAAAGCACTATGACAAAAGGAGAACAGCAAGCAGGGATTACAAAGAAGGGACCTAGGTGTGGCTCAAAGGAACAAGTATAACAACAAATCAGCTGACAAAAAAGCTTGATCACAAGTGCTATGGACCCTTCAAGGTACTTAAGAAAGTGGGACCAGGGGCATACCAATTGGAGTTACCAGAAGGATGGGTCATCCATGATGTATTCAATGAGGCATTACTAACACCATTTTTTTTTTTTTAAATCCAAGTTTATTGCAGCAAGACTAGCCTACTACAAAGGGTGCATGGTAGCAGTCCCAATGGTTATAGAGAAGAGAGAGAGGAAAAGAAAACAGGTGCCCCAAACAACATGAATGAAAAAGTTCAAAGTAAAATGGATGTAGATGAAAGCAAAGAGTCCATACAGAAGACATTGACGTGGCCACTTGCACTTGTCTTGACTAACCCTTATGACCCCCACTCTGAGGAGTAGAGGCTTTCTTGGCTGAAGCAGAGGCCACATTGCATTGGTATCGACCATGGATCCAATCCTGATCAAAGCGATGTTGCTAGTATGGATACCAGCAGTCATTGGAAGAGTGGGTGCCTGAACAGTTGAGGCACCAGGGGGAATGAGGGCAGGGTTCACCTGCCAGAGTGGGGGGGATGGGGGGAGTCACCTTGAGGTTGCCCTTGCAACACCCAGCCATGGAACAGTGAGAGGCCTCAGAATGAGGTCCTTCACAGAGAGGACACCTGGGTGCATGAGCACAGCAAGCATCAGAAGGATGACCCCAGTGCCAGCAGTGCTGACACTGAGGTGTACTGGTGTGGGCACAGGCCCCCTTGATGAGACAGAATGCACCATTGATCATGATGCATCTGTTGATAAGGGAAGCAGTGAGGGTGCTGCATTGAGAGTCAACCAAATCAATCCACACAGTGGTGGTGTCAGACTTGGTGGAGTTGTGAATGATGTGCAAATGGTGCACATCAGAGGAGGGGAAGAAGGGGGAGGTGGAGGCCTTGGTCTTGACCTGATCAGCTGAGAGGGTGAAGCCATTGACTGAGAAGAAAGGGACATCCACAATCTTGATGAAAGATCAGGACATGGGAAGGGTGATCAAAGTGTTCTTAAGCATGGAAGGGAGGCAGGCAGAGAAGGTGTTGAGGTCTGCCTGGGAAGGGACACTGCCAGTAGAGAAGGTGATTGTTGAGGAATTAATCAGCATTATGCTTATGCGTATACTTGCCATCAGCAGTACATGCTGAATCCTCAATGAATATGCTCTGCATTGACTGAGCATTGATATTTTTGGAACCCTCCATAGCATCATGCTATGATTAGATTGATCCATTTCTATTAATACTTTTATACACTTGCATAGACGTATGGCCTGTGTTAGTATTACTCATATCCTCATGGATTATGACTTGTAGAAACATTCCTTAACTTCTTATGACTCCTGTAGCATATGGTAGAGTCATGTTCTTTCTTATTTTATCTCTTACATGCACTATACTCATGTTATATATGTATATGCCTTATGCTTTCTTACTCATGCATGTATCATACCCTTAGCCCAGTGTCATAGCTCTATGGTATTTAAACCTCCATGTAGTACTGTACTTTCTTCACTGGAGTTTTACATTCCTTGTCTACTCAACTACTAAGTTACTCTTAAGCTCAATATTCCTTGCTACTTTCAATTCAGTCTTATCTTCTCTGGTACTCCTCAAGACTTGCCCTTCCCACATTTCTCAGGGTATCTTCCTGTTTGACCAGCCTCAGATTGTGAGTAACTGGTTTACTCTCCACTGATGCTATGCTTGTATAGTAGCAACTGTTCTCCCCTCATCAGGTTACGGGCCCTGAGACTCTCTTTCCAAGGATTCTCTCCTATTAATTTAGGATTGAGATAAAGACATCTTGGATAAGCCTATTTCTACCTTTATTGTTATCTGTATACAACATTATACTAATACCCCAATCTCTTATGCTTAGTCAATTTTCTAACCACCAATTTCTTTGATACATCAAATATGGCTTCAACTGTTGCTACTTCTTCCCTTCCTAAACTTGAGGGCCCTTCCAATTATAAGTTCTGGGCTTGTCACCTTCAAGGAGCTCTTTCCTTGATTAGTGTTACTGGTTCCATGGAAACAGGCTGGTCCCTGACTGAAGGAATGGCAACAGCACCTACTCAGAATGATGCAGCTGAAACAGCATGGCAGAATCAGATGAAGGCACAAGCCTTATTGATTATCGAAAACATGTTGCCAGATTCCATGCTGCTTCATGGTAGAACAGCTCCAGACACTTTATGGACTTATCTCTAAACCCAGTTTGGAATGCTTGGTCCTGCAAACATTTATGGACTGTTCACCAGAGCTCTGAAGAAGAGAATCACTGGCAAAAGAGATATTGCAGTCGACATTGCCAAAATGGCAACTCTCTTCACTCAGGTTGAGGAAGCTACTGCTGCTATCCCTGAGGTTCTCAGAGCTATGGTTCTTCTTTCAGCTATTCTGGACAATTGGGATTTGGTCTGACAATTGTTGTTGACCAACAATACAACCATTGCTGCCTTAACTTGGTGAGTGGTTGCAGATGCTTTAAATGCTGAATGGGCTCAGAAGAATGGACATAACAAAATGTCCACTCACCCAACCAATGCTCAATCTGCTGCTAAAGCTAAACTTCCCAATGACCAAGGTGGTCCTTCCACCTGGAACAAATCTCATCCAGGTCCACCTTGGAGTCAATTTGTCCCTCAGCCTGTCAGCCAGGATAAAACCTCTAATGGTCCCAAGCCTCAAGGCCAACAAGGCAGTCAGCCTGGTCAATGGCAGACTGTCAAGCCAAAGAAGAAAAGGGCTCCCAAGAAGAAGAAGTCCCCTAACACCTCAGCCAAACCAGCCAATTCCATGGCAGGTTTTGCTGCACCTGCCCAACTAACAGTGGCACCTCCACTTCCCCCTGCTGGTACTGGTAGACCTTTTACAGGTCCTGATATGTACCCTTTTGACCTCTTGGATTGGATCCAAAGGCCTGAGAATGCTCTGCACATTCCACCTCAGGCTCTGGTCCAGCAATGCCTAGCTGCTATAGTCCTGCAGGATTGTCCCCTGCTTCCCTCACTTTCTCAATGGGTATGGTCCCAGAACCCTGTCTCCATCATCTCTACTTACTCTTCTGCATTGTAGGAGAAGCATAAGTTTGAGGAGTCCAAGATAGAGGCGAGTAACCTCTGTTTTGTTGCCCTTCTTGAGCAAGAAATAATCAATATTGCACAGGAGGTGCAAGAGACCCTCAAGGCAATGAAATGTCAATGAACTGATATGGTGTCCAAATTGCTGGATCAGATTCAACAAGACATGGTGACCTGCACCTATTGCTATCGTGACATCAATTGTGCCCATAAGCTTCATCACACTCCTACCAAACAAAGCATTGTGGAGCTGATTGAGGAAACCTTACTCCTCATGTCACTAGAAGATGCATCCAAGAAAGCAAAAACCTTCAATGAGGACTTCCTGCCACTTCTGGGACAGTCAGGCCTTCTTCTGCCAGGTCACCCAATCAAGGTAGGCACCTACTCTCAGTGTGTCTGAATGGGTGAATGGACTAAAAATCCACCCAAGAAGGCCACACCTTCCATGCAGTGGCCTGAGCAGCTGTATGATGTCATCAAAGAAGCTCTTTGTGAACATGAAGAAGAGAAGCAGAGGAAGGCATGTGAACTTCACTTCAAGAAGAAGAAAGTTCAAGGGGAATGCTACATCCCTCACATAAGTTGCTTCTACCAAGACTTAATGAACCAATTAATTCATTTTGGTGTAATTAAGGACACTTGCAAAGTCAATAAAAATGTATGTGTTAACCCTATTGGTCGATTACAGCTTATTCACTTCTTTGTTACCCAACAGGGAGAACAAAGCTCTTGAGCCTTGCAAGAGGCTCTTGCTGTTATTGACAAGAACCCTGAAGGTTTTCCTTCTGATCCATCTGATCAGGAATACCTTTACTCAATAGGTTTAACAGAACATGAATGGGATGAAGCAATGGCACCTTTGACCTCATCAGTTGATGTCCCACCTGCACCTCCTTCTTCTCCATGCCTTCCTGGAGCATCTCATCCCAATGATGAGATCAACCTCATTGGGAGTGACATTGAAGATCACCCACTTCTTGTCAACAGCCCATGTCACCTTTCTGACATTGATTACAATGCTGATGACACAAGTGATGCTGATAGTAACTTTGAGAAGAAGAAGGGCATGGAGTATGTAATCTATATCTTATCACCATCATCAGATGCTGATCACCTCCATTCTCAGACTGGTCACAACACTTCCTCTTGGGAAGAAGAAGGGCAAGCTCAGCAAGAAGCACCACGCCAAGGCCAAACATCATGAGGTTTAGTGGGTCACCCAAGTTGGGCAGAAGGAGGAAGAGGAGATGAGTACCTACCATCATGGGAACAGGTAATTAGGTGGCTCATAAATTTGGACAATGTTTTTTGCGATGTATCATGTATGGATTTCATAGTGATGTGCACAAGCACATCTCACTTTAATGTCATCCATTCCATACATGAACCACCCAGTCCAAAATCCTCTAAGATCAATTATCTTAATGATGAAGGTATAATAAGAATGGATGAGTATAATGCTATATAGTTATTAGACTCAGGAGCATCTAGCCATTATACACCATATATGGAAGACTTCATTGACTTCCAATATTACCCTGAACCTATAACTGTATATACTGCAGGTGATCCAATGATATCACCAGGTCACAGCACTGTCTTAATAGAACCCATGATTAATACAGATAATGGCACACAGATACTTAATCATTCATATCTATATCCAGTGCATTACTTACAAGGTAGTGGAGATCAATTGTTATCAGTTGGGCAACTAGCTAAAGCTGGTGCTAAAATTGAAACAACTGATACCTGCTCACATGTCAATGACTCCTTTGACAAGCAAATACTAGTTGCACAACCCCTAATAGGTTGTTCAAATACCCTTCATTATGTAAAGAGTAAAATTATTAAGTCACAATGTGACATGCATGCATTTGCAACTAGTACTGTGCCAGATTACAACATCCTTCATAATAGGATGGGACACCCATCAGATTGTATCCTCAAACACTTTGAGACAAATACAATCAGCTTTCCTCATGTAGAAATTCCCAAAAATAGCATGAAACCATGTGAAGGTTGTGCTATGGGAAAAATGTATCAGAAAAGCTTTAATGTAAACTTTGAGAGAGTATCTAGGCCTCTAGAAAGAATCCATTTGGATCTTTTAGAATTGCCAACAGTCAGTTACCGAAAATATAAATGGGTAATGACCATTTTAGATGACTTCTCCTCAAACACTTGGATTCATTTGCTCCACAAAATATCCAAAGCCCCTACAGTAATGAAGAACTTCTTAACACTAGTTGGCAAACATATTGGCAGTCCAGTAAAGTTCTTACATACTGATTGAGGAGGAGAATATGTCCAAGAAAGCTTACAAGCTCTCTTATGCTCTCAAGGGATTATCCATGTGACTAGCACTCCACATGCTCACCAATAAAATGGTAGAGCAGAGTGCCTCAACTGTACTTTAATGGATAAAGCTGAAGCCATGCAGCATCATGCTTGTATTCCAAATGGTTGGTGGGAATTTGCAATTGATACAGCTTGTTATCTTTACAATCACACTCCCATGTCATGATTAAATTGGAAAACCCCTCAAGAAGTTTTGACAGGTGTAAAACCAGATGTTTCTAAATTCAGAACTTTTGGATGTGGTGCTTATACATTCTTACCCAAAGATGTCCAAAAAGATAAATTATCCCCTAAATCAGAATTGATGATATTCCTGGGATATTCTCCAGACTGGAAGAATTACCTTTTTATGTGTCATTTGCAAGGCAATGTACTCTACATTATGCCTACTGCTATATTTGACAAACAATTCTTCCCTAAATGTTCTGAAAAGAAACACTGAAAACAAGGTAGTTGAAGTTCTTCTACAAGAACTCCTACACCTTCTAGCAAGGTAATTATCTATCCTAGATCAATTAATAGAAGGACACCACCACCAGAGCAACCTTCTGCACTGGTTCCTCCTTCTTCAAGATCATCATCACCATCACCTGATCCTAGACATTGGCATGGAACTCCAGAACATGACAATAATGATGATAAGGATAACAGTGATAATAGTCCAAGAGAAGATCATGAATCTGATCTTGAATACACTGATCCTAAAGATTATCCTGATCTAGAAAGACATTCACCTGTGCCAAGCACTGATCTGAATGATAATTGAGATCCATCTCCATATCTGGAAGACTTTGAAGAATGAGGTGATGATAGACCATTTATGGCCTCTCCCCCAGTTCCTCAGTCTCCAAGATTAGAAGATTTTGAACAACATGGCAATGATCCCCTAAATAGGGAATCATCCAGTGATCTGATACCTGGAATGTCTTCTGGTGAATCTTACCAAAAGGATAAGACTATACCAGGACAACAAGGTACCAAAATGACACCTATGGGGTTTAGCCCTCCAAGGCCTTCCCATAAGCATCCAGCCACATCTCTGCCATGGATGCAACAATGGCAGCAAACTTCAAATCAATGTCCTCAACAAGAACATTGGGTTCCTTCTAAGCCTGGAAACATATATGGAGATCAACATCTGGCAAAAGTACTATGCAATTATCAAGGCTTTGAATGGATACCTCCAAAAGGAGAACCATTACTAAAGTGAGTTTGCAAATGAAGCCCTGTAGCACTTCCTGATGTTGAAAATGAAATGCCACCTGATGAACACACACTTGATTCTTTGCAAACTTCTATGTCGATGGAACTAATGATGGTACATCATGTGAATAAGTTGTACAAAGAAGGAGTACAGTTCATTGATTTTCTTTTCACAAACAAAGTTGATGCATCATATACCCCAAAAATCTTCAAAGACTTAGCTAAACTCCCTAAGGAGATCTGCAATAAGTGGTATAAAGCTTGTCTTGAAGAAATAGACGCATTGAAAAAATGACAAGTCTATGAACTTGTTGAACTTCCAAAAGGAAGAAAAGTGATTGGTAATCAATGGGTATTCACTCTGAAATCTGATGGCAGATTCAGATCTCAATTAGTTGCACAAGGGTTCTCATAAATCAAAGGCATAGACTTCGATGAACTCTTTTTCCCTGTTGTCCAGTATGAGACTGCATGTTTGCTATTTGTGATAGCTGCCCTCAAGGACTGGGATATGTTTGGTCTTGATGTAAAGACCACTTATCTCTACAGACACCTTAAAGAGGAAATATATATGTGACAACCAGAAGGTTTCATCCAAAAAGGACAAGAAACCAAAGTATGGTGCTTAAAATGCATATTATACAGTCTCAAACAAGCTGGCCAACAATGGTGGCTTGAAGTAACCAATTCGATGAAAGAATTAGGCTTCAAATGAGCATCACTTGATGCTGGAGTCTATTATTATTACAATACATGAGAGAAATCTCTTATCATTGCACTACTTTATGTAGATGATGCAGCTTTCTTAGGACTGCATGGATTCAAAGTTCTTCATGGAAAAATGGAAGCATTCATGGAAAAATGGGAATGTTGATTCCTAGGTCAACTAACTGAATTCCTTAGAATGCACATTACACAAGATTGTGATAATCAATTGATCATGATTGATCAACAACCATATTGATAAGGTATTAGAATGTTTCAATGTGGTTGAAAAAGCTGAATCTACTCCATTGCTGAGAGACTTTGTTTTTACTACAGCAAAAGAACAGGCATCTGCTAATTTTAGGCAGAAGTACCAACAACTGGTTGGATCTTTGATGTTCTTGATGATTGGATCACAACCCAATATTGCTTTTGCAGTTGTCAAGTTATCCCAACAGATGATGAATCCATTATGGGAACACTATAAAGCCAGCTTACATACTTTGTGATACCTTCATGGCACATCTAAATATGCCATTGTCTATGATGGACAAACAAACAAAGGAATCAATGTGTTCTCAGATTCAGATTGGGCACAAGATCCAGAAACCAGGAAATCGGTCACTGGCTTCTTCATTAGAATAGCTGGAGCTGCTGTTGCATGGCTATCATGGCACCAGAAGACTGTTGCCTTATCATCAATAGAAGCCAAATACATGGCTTTGTCTGATGCTAGTTGACAAATTGAGTGGACAATTAATCTACTCACAGAAATTGGCATTAATCCTGAATGGATTAAAAAACCACACTTATTCAGAGATAACTGAGGTTCAGTATTTTGGGCCAAAAATCTGGTTACCAAAAAACGTTCAAAACATGTGGATGTTAAGTACCACTATATCTGAAATTTACTTGAGGATGAAAATTTTCTCTTGTATAATATTAAAGGAACTGAAAATCCTGCAGATTTATTAACAAAGAATCTTGACATGCAGAAGTTTAACTTCTTCCTGCCTTCTTTAGGCATTGAATTCTTTTGAACTTCATGCTCTGACAATTTTGAGTGAGGAGGAGTGTTGAGGAATTAATCAGCATTATGCTTATGTATATACTTGCCATTAGCAGTACATGCTGAATCCTTGATGAATATGCTCTGCATTGACTGAGCATTGATATTTTTGGAACCCTCCATAGCATCATGCTATGATTAGATTGATCTGTTTCTATTAATACTTTTATACACTTGTGTAGACGTATGGCCTGTGTTAGTATTACTCATATCCTCATGGATTATGACTTGTAGAAACATTCCTTAACTTCTTATGACTCCTGTAGCATATGGTAGAGTCATGTTCTTTCTTATTTTATCTCTTACATGCACTATACTCATGTTATACATGTGTATACCTTATGCTTTCTTACTCATGCATGTATCATACCCTTAGCCCAGTGTCATAGCTCTATGGTATTTAAACCTCCATGTAGTACTGTACTTTCTTCACTGGAGTTTTACATTCCTTGTCTACTCAACTACTAAGTTACTCTTAAGCTCAATATTCCTTGCTACTTTCAATTCAGTCTTATCTTCTCTGGTACTCCTCAAGACTTGCCCTTCCCACATTTCTCAGAGTATCTTCCCATTTGACCAGCCTCGGATTGTGAGTAACTGGTTTACTCTCCACTGACACTATGCTTGTGTAGCAGCAACCATTCTCCCCTCATCAGCAATGACTCCAGAGTGGAAGTGGCCAGAGTCAACAGTGAGTGCTGACTTGGCCCAGGTAAGTGCTTGATTGAAGTGTGCAATGAGAGATTGAAGGGAGACATGAGCACTAGTGTCACAACTGCTTGCATGCATCTGTGCTTACTTTCCTGCACCTATCCAATGTCCGAAAATCTGATATCTGATGTTCTGATTTCACACAACTCTGATCTGCCCATTCCATTGATGGATTTCCATCTGCCCTGTTATCTGAACAGGCAGGTGCACACACTTGGTTGCTCATGACCACTGCAACAAGTGTTGTTCATTCACTTTTCCTTTATCATCTCAGATCCTTTACCCTTGCCTTGGTCCATTTGTTCCTTGCTTCCATTCTACATTTTATTACATTCCAAACAGCCTCCTTTCCATTCCACCTCCATACCAGTACCTTCCACACACTTCTAGTTTCTACTTTACCTCTGAAATGTTTTACCTGTTTGTACTTGCTATTGTTCTCCAGTTATTTTCCTGTTCCCTGTTTCTGGTTCTTGACACATATTTAAGTGTAGTAGTTTCCTGTATCTGTTTCCTCAGTCTGAATATCAACTTCATTATTCTCCTCCTCCTTTGCTCTGCTTGTCAGTCCTCTGGGTCATCTTCTGACCACTCCTGCTACTTGTCCACACTCTGTCTCTCATTCCTTCTGCCTCCAGGTTCTGCCTCTGTCCAAATTGGACCAACACAATACTGGAAGGGCACAGCACATAAGCTGAGGCTGAGGTCCACTCCCTGATGCCTTAGGCACCCATCCAGAATGTAACAACTAGCTAAGTTGCTAGCACTGGCACTCAAGAGGAACTGACACTGGGTGGGCCCCCAGGTCACATAGTAAGGCTTACACCTTGTGGAAGGGTTGGGTCCAGAAGGGCCAGTCTTGACATTACACAAGGGAGGGCTAGGCCTGTTGTGTGGAGGTTGAGGGGTACATGAGGGAGGACTGGGCCTGTCATGTGAAGTAGGAGTCACAGGGGGGGGCTGGGGAAGTGCTGAAGCCTGGGTGGAGGGTTGGGAGGCAAGTGCTTGTTGAGCATCTGCTATCACTGAGTCAGCTGTTCCATGGAATGGAATTTGTTGGGGGTGAGGCTGCTGCATCAGGAAAAGCACAGTAGTAATACTGCCTGGGGGAGGGGATTGATGGATGGGGGGTATGCAATTGGTGAACATGTTCTTTGACTCCATAACAGCAATGAAGTCACAGATGGCAGCATAGAGGTGAGAGTCAGGGGGGAGATCTTCCTGACTCACCTTGAGAATATCTTGAGTCCATTCTAAAATGATGGATGACATAGTTGTGGGTTCCTCTTCCTTCTCATCCTGGACCTTGGTAGGGGTGGGAGAGGAAGGGAGAGCAGAAGGAGCAGTCTTGGCCTTGGGAGTAGTCTGCTTGTGAAGGGGAGGGGGGGAGGTAGGAGTGTTGAGCTCCATCACAAAAGAGGCTGAGCTCTGGGACTGCCCAGTAGCACCAGCAGGAGTGGGATTGGGGGTTTTGAATAGATTCCTGATCCATTGTCATTCAGGAGGTATTCATCAGCCTTCTAGGTTAGGCTGGGAGGAAGGAGTAGGAGGATGGTTTAGGTCCTCCAGTGTGTGTAGTAGGTGATATGATAGATCCAACCAACTTGAGGAGGTTGGGCATTGTTGCTGGGGGGTCTCAGGGACTTCAGAGAGGTCAAGGGGTTTGAATTTATTTCTTCATTTGCCTATAGTGCTACAAATAACCAACCACAGAGGGAGATGGTGGTAGTTACTGGAAAAGGAAGGTGGCAATTACTAACTCCATACTGACCACTGAAATTCATGAATCAGCAAGCTGAACCACTACTGCAACCAGAGCTCATTAATGGAGAAGAAGAATATGAGGTAGAAGAAATCTGAGGACATCGCAAGAAAGGCTAAGGAATGCAGTACCTTGTACACTGGAAAGGGTACAGTAATGAACACAACACATGGATAGCTGAATCAGCACTGGAGAATGCTCAGGAGGTGTTGCAGGATTATCTCCAAAGGTTTCCTGGAGCAAAACCTATAAAGAGGGGGGGTACTCAACAATCATAGCAATACAACACCCCAAGCAGACTCAGACATGGATGCAGACCAAAGCACCCAAACCTTTGTCCCCACCACTCCCCCTACTGACACCCTTATCACTGACACTGAGCAACAATTAACAGACAATAATCCAACCAAACAATTTGAAGACCACATACAACTAGCATGAGACATTGTCTGCCTTTGACAAGTTTACAATGACATGTGAGAAGCCACCCAATTATTCACCCAAGCAGTCCAAGCAACCATCCCACAAGTCCACAATTCAGCCAAGGGCTCAGGATGAGCCACCCAGATGAACCAGCATATCCACATCATCCTCCATGATGCCAATGACTACCTCACATCTGACACAAGTGACCAATTCACCAGCATCCTAGTTATGGTGGCAGAGCAGCTCTCCAAGCTTGGCATAACTGACAACAAAGAGAAGGAGAACCTTGTAGCCTGCCTCATATCACTCACCCAAGGAAAAGACCCCTTCCCCTATGAATGCCCAACCCCTCAACCTGCACTACACTGCTCTCCCTTGACAGACACTGAATCAGATGAAGAAACTCCCACTGTCAAAGAAGAGGTCATGCACCTCATCAAGTTCCTCACCCCTGAATACACAGGTCCTGCTACAGTCAAGAAATGTGAACCCCCAGTCCCATTCAAGACTCTGAAGAAAGATGGTGAGAAAGATGAAGGGTACTGGAAGAAGATCCTCCAGGTCCTAATTGAAGACCACAGCAACACTGGCACCACCTACTGAGGCACCATGATCCCCATATATGGCAGAGGACCTGATCATGCCCCATTCTTCATTGCCTGGAAGAAAGTCACCAATCAATTCTTCATCAGCCCCAACAAGAGGGATGTTGCTCACAAGATCACTCATTGACTACAAGTCCCACCAACATTCGAAGAAGCCCAGAATTTCCTTGCACATTTCACCTTTCCAGTATACTGTAACTTACATGGACCTTTGCATTAGTTTTCATGTGGTCATGACACCTTAGGAGGAGGGTGATGTTACAGTCTCAGCTATATTTAGAACACACTTACTCAGCATACCATTTCATCCCATGTTTCAGCCCCTTGTTACATCTCACCTTTAGTTACCCACTGACTCATCCTCTTGTTTCATCTATTCTTAGCTATCCTTCCCACAGTATATAAACCCTAGGTAGAGCACCTGTATTCCTTATGCTTTACCAACTAGTTCTTTCCCCTTTGCTTATCCTCAAGTCTTTGCCTAATTGCAACCTGAGTTCATATAAAGGTTGTAACAACAATGTTTCACAACTTCAGGCATATCACACTCTCAATCCCCAGACAGAATACTCCACATGTCTCATCTATCCAAGTGTCTCTTCTCCTATGGTGACTGAAGCTGCAGGACTTGCATTTCTACCAGTCATTCCCTCTCCAAGTGTCCCCTAGGTGGATGTTGTGGGTGATTTGATCTCACCAGATGAAACTCCTAGCTCAATGATGGAAGTCCAGCCATCAGGTGTAGATCAAGTGGCAGTTTCACATGTCATGTACAATGTAGTGCCACTCTACTCTGGTGATATATATGTCCCAAATACTTATAATGGGTATTGCAATGAAGAAAAAGAAGAATTGGGCACTACCACTGATGTATAGTAGATAATAGCTAATTGGGCTTGATTTCAAAAGAACTATTTAGCTAATACTATGTGAACAGACCCACAAAAACATATCCATATCAATAATGTCAAATAGTATGAACTCATTTTGAGTATTGTATGAAGGAAATAGAACTGTACCCCAAATAATTGAATGTGCAGGTATAACAATTGTTTGGCCCTGTCTCTGTAGCTGGATGAACTCTAGAAGTGTGTCTGTCTTCAATGGCCTTTGACAAGTGAAAGGAACAATGAGACAAAGTGGTACAACTTCACAGCACACTGTAATAGTGAAAACTGACTGAAGCTGCCCAACTTTGACACTATTGTCTACTAAATAGATCACATAATCATGCCATGGCTGGCCTCAGAGTAGAGATGAACACTACAAATAATCCTTTTCCATCCTCCAATCCACCATAGACTCATATGATACCCACATGTAGCTCCATTCAGTAATCCATGATATAAAGCTGTTAGCATGTATACTTCCCATAAAAGCATCACTTACCTTATCATGACAGTCAATTACATCATGCATTCAGCCTCAATCAGTTTAGCCACCTTCTCAAAAAAGCCATCAAAATACACATTCCCAGATTGGTCCTATACAAAGTTATCAAGAGATACTGTCTGCTGTTTTGATCCAAGTTAGATTTGATAGAATTTTGGACAATGGCATGACTTGAAGTTTTCATCTTCATCAGTGATATCTTCCATGTCTTGGTCATGGCCTACAAATGCACTTTTCATCATGTCTGCAACCCATAACCAAGTCAATATCTCAAGAATCTATTGTATTAGAGTTTAAGTAACAATATCACTTCATATAAGCAGAAAATACACACCTGTGGAGCAATGTTTTTGAAGTTGGTCTGAAGATGATATGTATCCTTGATGACACAGTGCATTTGTTCACTTGGCTGAGTAGTTGAATTCTGCATAGCTCCCTTCATAAGAATCTCTGTGAATCCATGTGATAGCCAATGATTTTTTGGAAAATCCCAGTTTTTCCATTTGTCAAGTTCTTGTGAAGCAATCATATACTCCTACATATAGTAAGTAGTACCCAGAATAGTTATAGTATATAAGAGATCCACTTACATTCAGAAGATCATTATATTCAGCAAGTTCATCTTTACCTGCTTCAATTGTCCTTGTTGTATGGATATTTAATGCTAAATACATGTCAATATTGAGGTATTTGCACAGTAGCTGAAGGAATATGAAGGCACTAGGCTTATCACTTGCCATGATGAGGTCATATGAGACAAAGAGAGATATCTATATGAAATGGTCATAACAGTCACTAGGATACAGGAGATTTCACTACAAACCTTGACAATGTCCTGAAACTTGGATGCATCAGAGAATGAAACCCCAATAATACTACTAAAATGATGGAGTCCACACCAACAAGGAAGATCATTAACATTATATAAGATAGAGTGTGAATTAATCATCTTGAGTCAATCTTATAAGTTTACTTACTGCATATTTATAATATGTGTTGTCTCACTACCACAATGTTTAAGGTAGTCTTGGAGAAAGGGCCAGAAGTGCTTTCCACCAAGACCATGTGAAATATTATGCATACAGTCAAATGATAATGTACAATGAACATCAAAATTTTCAATGTCCCAAAAAGCACTCATGTCAGCCAACTATGCTTAAGTAGTGACTACACTAAGGGTCCTCTGATCTATCTACAGGTCAATTATGTCATAAGTATAACTAGAGTAAATGATCCTCATGCTCTAAAGGTGCAACGGGCAGGACATTCGGATTGCCATGTGTTTGTCCTAGACCTGAAATCTAACACTCCCCCTCAAACCATGGCAAGTCCAAGCTTGTGAGTGAAGTGTTTAACTTTAGGGGATGGGAGTGCCTTGGTGAAGACATCAGTGACCATATCAGCAGTGGGACAATAGATGAGCTTGATTTTCCCTTCTTTGACAATCCATCAGATAAAGTGGTAGCAAATGTTGATATGTTTGGTGTGTGCATGATATTGGTGGTCTCTGGCCAAGGCGATAGTGGACTGGTTGTCGGAATGGAGAGGGGTAGCAGTGAGAGTGGTGTCAAAGATCTGTGAGATGAGTGACCAAAGCCAGAGGGCTTCCTTGGCTGCATGCATAGCAGCTATGTACTCGGATTCAGTGGTTGAAAGTGTAACGAGTTCTTGTTGTTTGGCACTCCAGGAAACAGCCCCTCCATTTATGATAAATGCATAGCCAGATGTGGCACAACAATCTTTGGACATGTTGCTGTCAGTGTTGGTATAGCCTGATATGCCTTCCCCTTCTCCCCCATATATCAACCATAGGTCTTTCATACCTTTGAGGTAATGAAAAACCCATTTAACAGCCTCCCAGTGTGCATAACCCAGGCTCTTGGTGAATTTGGAAAGGACTTGGACAGTGTATGCAATGTCAGGGCATGTCCTGATTGCTGCATACATAAGTGTGCCCACTGCCTCTTGATATGGGACTCAGGCCATGTGTGCGATCTCATTGGTGGTCTTGGGGGAGTGGTCTGAGGTGAGCCAGATGGAGGGATCCATGGGAATGGAGATGGGCTTGAGGTCTTCAAAACCAAAACAGTGGAGCGATGCCTCAATGTAAGCATGCTGGGATAGCATGAGCCTTTTGTGCTCACATACTCATTTTACTTCAATCCCTAGCAGCCAATGTATTTTGCCAAGATCTGTGATCTCAACAAAGTTAGAAATACTTGATTTTGTCCAAGTAATGAGTGCAATGGTGGTGGTGGCAAGCATACAGTTGTCGATGTGTATGAGGATGATCATGAGGTCTGGGGGATGGTTTTTAAAGAAGGCACTATGGTCAACCTCACATCTGGTGAAGCCCAGATGGTCCATGAGGATTTTGCATAGTCGTTGGTACCACTGGCATCTGGACTGCTTGAGGCCATAGAGTGTTCTTTGCAGTCAGCATACATGGCAGGGAAACTTGGGGTCAGCATGTCTGGGTGGTTGGTGCATGTAGATGACCTCATTGTCATTGAGTTGGCCATTGAGGTAGGCCACCTTGATGTTGATCTGATGTATTTCCATGTTGTGATGAGTGGCAATTGCAAGTACAGTGCAGATGGATGCTAACTTAGTGACAGGTGCAAATGTGTCGAGGTAGTCAACACCAGGGATCTGCAAGAAGCCTTGGGCTACAAGGCATGCTTTGTACTTGGTAATGTTGCTGTTTGCATCTCATTTCATCTTGAAAACCCATTTAGACCTGACAATGTTGATACCGGGTTTGGGGTCTTCTAGGTCCCATGTGCCTGCCTGTCTGTGGTTTTCCAGTTCAGCTGCCATCGCTTCCTTCCACATTGGCCAATCTGGCCACCTCATCACCTCTTCCAATGTTAGCAGATCCCCCTCAGCCTCAGCCATCTCTGCTGTGAACACCTGGACTTCCTTCCATTCTGTCTCTTCAACAACAGTAACTGTGTGTCCTTCAAGGATGTCGTGCGCCTTTTCACTAGGCTTGTGGGTGCATTCTGAACAATGTGGGGGTGGTGGGTCGACTTGTTGATCATGGTCTGGATTTAGGATGTTATCCGTTTGTTGATCAGCAGGTGTGGGAATGATCAGCTCGATTTGGTTGGGCTCAGGTGGCATGCTGTGGGTGGAAATCTCACCTGGTAGGAACTCCTCTCCCTTGAGATTTCTGCTGCACTCATTTTTTTTTTTTTTTTTTTAATTCAATGTTTATTGCAATAGAACTAGCTACTACAAATGGGTGCACAATAGCAGTCCCAATACCAAAACTAGAGAAGGAAAGGAAAGAAAACAAAGAGAGAAGTACAAGAGAAAAAGAGGAGAATGAGAGTGGGTGACACTACTGCATATAAAGATGAGATGAGAAGGGAGCGAAACCTAACTTAACAAAATGTGAACGAGAAAGGAAGAAGAAGTAGAGGGGTAGGAGTGTGGAGCTAGCTACGAGACAATTGGAAATAGAGGAAGTAAAGGCCCTCAGTGTACGTCCAGGACTCTGTTTCTTGCAAGTCGCTCTCTGCGGTTGAGGTGGCGGGTGGTGAACTCCTCTTAGGTGACGGGTCCTTGAATCTGGTCGGCGAAGGAAAACACTGTGGGGTTCTGGTCTAAGAACTGGATAACCCAATGGAAGCCATTATGGGCTCCATATGGGTATCAGAAGCAGGGGCAGGTGTTGAGTATATGATTGCATGTTTTGAGTGGCTCACCACAGGGGCAGGAGGTGATGTGGTGCCCAGGAAAAAAGCACTGTCAGAAGGTGCCAATGGGTGCATGGTTGGTGATGCAGCATGTGAAGCACATGCATAAATTGGGGTTCTTCCCGAGGGGTGAGTTTAGCCAAGTTCCACCTTTGGTGTATTTGGGATGAAGGGGATTCTCTGCACCATTGACGAGGGGGAGCCATGAATGGCCACAGTGAATGGGGTCATTCATTAGATGATGCCATAGAGATAGGCATTTTTGGGTGTAATGGTTACAAACAAACCCGAGGGAGGTGCGGAAGGGTTGGTGCCATGGGTTAGGGAGATGGAGGGACTTAGCAAGGGTGTGCGCTTTGTGGTGAATAGACCAGTTAGCAGATGAGGGAATGGACCAGAAGTGGACATGGTTGAGAGGAGAGGAGGAAAGCCATGAATGAAGGATAGGAGTGACCATGATGGAGTCCAGATACACACTGTGAGGCCTATAGGAAAACAGAAGTTTAGCCAAAGAGATTGAGTCCGTAAAAACTACAATGGATGAGATATTTTGAGTTTGGGAAAAGGAGATAGAAGAGAAAAGACCAAGGTGGAGAGCATATGATTCAGAGTCAGAAGATGTCACTTCCCTGCAGGGGTGGACCACAGAAGAGAGAATGTCTGTATCAGAAGAATTGAAAACTAGGAAAGCAGATGTGGCAGAGAAAGAAGAATTGGAAGGTACAGAACCATCAGTAGCTACTAGTAGAGAGACAGGGGAAGAAAAGGTGAGATCTCAGGCATGAGAGGCATTGGCAATATGAAGTGTCATGGCACCTTCTTTTGAAGGGTCAGGGCATTCAATGAACTTGATTTGATTGCTAAACAAGTCCAGCAGGCATTGGCCAGGTTTGGCGCTGGGATGGAGACACTGGAACCAGTCTGTGACCAGTTGAGCATCTGAAATAAAGTCAAGCGCTGATGAGCACTGTTTGGTTTGGTGTGCATCTATGGGGTTGATGTCACGCATGAGGAGTTTGAGGGGATGGGATGGGGGGAGGGTGTGGAAACAGAGGGAACATCATTTTGCAAGTTTGAATAGGTGTAGTTGAATGGAGATAAGACCTGTGATGGCCTCGACACCACCAGTGGGGGTGGTATGGAACACGCCTGTAATCCAGAGGGTGGCTTGTCTTTGCATGCACTGTAATGACTTGATGAGTCCACGGTATCATGCATTGCGATTAAACCAAAGTCAGAATCCATATGTGGTGATGGGGACCACACAGGATTGATAGAGGAGTCACTTATGGAGGGGGGATAAGCTGCGGATGGAGTTGCTGAGCATGCACATGCATCAGACAGTGGAGAGGGCCTTGGTTGAATAAAACCAGACATGTTCCTTGAAGGAGAGGTTTCTGTCAAACCAGAAGCTGAGGTATCAGAGGAAAGGTTTGGGGTGGATGGTGAGAGTGTCGTCGATGACAACAGGTGGATTGGGTTTGTGGGAGGGGCAGTTAGAGAAGTGGAAGGCTTCAGTTTTGTCTCTTTTGAGAACAAAGCTGAGGCAGTGGAGGTAGTCTTCACAGTTCTTATAGACCTGTGATAGAAGACGGCAGTTAGTAATGAAAGAGTCAGATTGAACGATAATGAGTCCATCATCAATGAAAGAAACTATTTTACAATGAGGATCATTGGAAAATTTGTACATAAAAGGGGAAAGAGAAAGAGCAGTGAGAATGGGGGAAAGGGCGGAACCTTGGCCGATGCCAACAGAAGCAGAAAATTTAGGAGACAAATTATTGTTCCAGGAATAAGTGGTGAAACAGTTACTTAAGTAATCAGAGAAAAAAGAGATGAGGTGGGAATTGAAGCCTTGACGATGGAGGGTGGAGATGAGGATGTTGTGATTTGTAGAGGGAAAGAACTGCGCCACATCGAAGGCAATGACACTTGTCTTGAGTTTTCATTTCCACCCTGTTCGAACAAGGTGAGTAACATATATGCCAGTGTCTTTGGTAGAGCACTGGATGATTCCTCCGAATTGGAGGGGGTGGATGAGATTGTGCTGGGACACTTCGAACTGCATCCAATTAGAAATCATTTTCTCGATTAACTTACTGAGGGTATTGAGAAGAATGATAGGGCAGAACATCTTCAGGGTGGAGTAGTGAGGTTTGTTGGGTTTAGGGATGATGATGGAGGTGGAGTTCTTGAAGTGTTCTGGCCAGGTGGAGAGTTTGATGCACTTAGACACGAAGGCGAGGAAGTTGGTAAGGAAAGTCTCATTGGACATGAGATGCTTAATGTGGGCCCAAGAGAGGTGATCGGGACCAGGGGCAGAGGTGTTAGCACACAGGTTGAGGGTGTCAAAGAGCTTGGCCTTGGAGAAAGGGAGCCATGAGCACTCCAGTTGGGCATCAAAGGACTCGATGGTGCTTAAGTCAACAGGGTGATTGGATGTGGAGTTGTAGGAGGAATCAAGGGCGTGCCAGAGGTCAACTAGCTCGTCGCAGCTTTTACCATTGAAGGTGATGGATTGGGAAGGGGGGAGGTTGCATTTACCCACCCAGGACATGAGGTCCCAGGGACAGCGGTCTTCCTCTGCTATGTCTCTGATCTTCTTGTTGAAGAACTGGCATTTGGCTTGATACGTGGTACATCAGAATTTGGTCCAATTTGCTTTGGACTTGTGGGCTTGGAATGCTCTAAGGGCGGTAGAGCATTGTGGGTTCCACCATGGTTTGGACCAAGCACAGATCTTGACAAGTTTGGCATTATGTTGCCATTCTTGGTTGATGATTTGAGACATGGCTTGGGCGTATGAATGTACGTCTTCTGTTGAATTGAAGTTGGGCAGGATGGCCTGGAGACAAATGCCAATGGAGTATAGGAAGGTGGCTTCTTCCTCCGAATCTCTTGGTATGGTAAGCTTCTCGATGAAAGGTAGGAAAGGTGAGGGGATGGGGAGGGAAGTGAGGAGTGGGTGGTGATCAGAAGTGAATTGCCAGTTGTCACGGATTTGATGGACTGGGCTTTGGGAAGGTTTGTCTATCATGAAGATAAGGTCAATTACAGACAGGTGTTTATTACCATTGTAAGGTATGTGTGTATACATGTCTTGTGAGGGCATGGAAAGGGAGAGACCTAGGGAGTTCATGATATCAGTCAGTAGGTCACCTCAAGTGGTGTGGTGAGTTATGTGGGGATCCCATTCTGGAGAATGAGAGTTGAAGTTTTTCCTGGTGCAAATGAGATTCTTGGGGAGGAGGTGGGCGTGTTCTTTGAGGAAGGAAATGGAAGAGTTGTCTGAAGGGTCAAGATAGCAGTTCAGAAAGTAGATTTTCTTTGGGAAAGAGAAGGAAATGAGTTGAAAATCTGGAGATGAAATGATGTTCGGATGTGAAGTTGGTAGAAGTGAATTGCATGAATGTTGGATAAAGGTGGCTGTCCTAGGACGATCTTCATCCAATAGAAAGATATGCCAATCTGGGTTGTAAGGCATGCCTTTATAGGGGACTCCTTCAGAGTCGACAGTGGAGGGGACATTGCAGATAATGTTGAAAGGGGGTTCTTGCAGGCATAAAACTAGGATGTCTTTAAATAGAGGGTCGTTCAAAATCAGTTCGACAAGGGCAGAGGAGCGATGAACATTAAAAAATAGAATGGGAATGTTCGAGAAGGAAGGAGCAGGTTTGTTAAGAGGTCCTTTAGACATTAACTGCACCTGAGTTGAAATCACGGTGGTTTTTCTCCGCTCTAGCTTCAGTGAGTTTGGATTGGATCCAGACCCGATCAAAACAGTGATGGAAGAACAAACATTTGTCCAAATTCATGTGATGCTCTTTCAAGTCACATGATAGGCAATTGAAGGAGGTCACATGGGGACACTCTGTGATGTTGGTGGGAGTGGGAGGGCGGGGGTTTGGGCCTGGTTTGCTGTGGCAGCAGAACCCATCGTGGCAGTGGTTTTCAGTGTGGTGGGGGTCACTGCAGATTGCGCATTGGGGGTTGTGGGCTTTACAGAGGTGTGTAGGGTGGCCCCATCACCAGCACCTGTTACAGAGAGGAGATGCTGTACGCATAGAGGCACCTCAGAATGTACAGACCCAATTCTCAAACAAGAGAGTGTGGTTGATTAGGGTTTTCACTCTGGAAGCATTTTGAGAGTCCCAGAGGTCAAAGAAGAGGATGGCGGAGTCAGAGTGGGGGGAGATGCAGTGGAAACGAGGTTTGCCCACTAAGTGTTGGATCAAATTGTGGTAGGGGGAGGATTGGATAACTTCCTTGAAGTCATCGGAGGTGTGAGGGGTGCCGTTGAAGTGGAAGTAGGGGAGGTTCATCAATTTGATGAATGACTTGGACATTGGAAGAGATGGGACAATAGCGTCCCTAATCTCCTGAGTGGCAAACACTGAGTGATTTGAATCCACAATGCCTTTCTTTATGATGAGGAGTTCCTCATCAGTGGCGACCTGGTTAGTCAAGAGCCAGAGAGTCCGGTCATTAGACTTGGCTGATTTGACTTTAAGTAGGAAGCCCTTTTGGTAAAGGGCATTGTTGCAATTCCTCACCACTAAGTCGAGAGAAGTGATGAGGATAGGTTTAAAGATGTCATTGTAAGGGATGACGACATTTTTGCATGAAGGGCCTTGAGTGGCCTTAGGAGAGTTGGAAGGATGCAGTGAAGATTTAGGAGGAGGAGAGGTGGAAGGGGATTTGATGTCTCCAGATGAGTGGAGGAAGTTGATGATGTCAACCAGCGACATCTGAGGGTATTGATTTTGAAGAGAGGTGTATTTCTGCAGCTCTTCGGAGTTGAGGGGGGAGTTAGAAGTGGCTTTGGTGTAGGATGACCTTTGAGTGGATGGGGAAGGTGCATTAGACCTGGGACGGGTCTTGTAGTTAATGGGAGGGGGGGGAGATGTAGGAGGGGAAGTGGGTTTGGGAGCTTTGGGAGGGAAAGCGGGGGTGGTGGTAGGCTTATGCAGGGCTTGGGTGGCTATCAGTTTACAGGGTGCCTGTCGATGGGTGATGGATGTCCACAAGCTATTGTTGTTGTCGCCATTCCTAGTGCTTGGTGCACTGGGAATGGTTTCAGGAGTGATGGATGTGGAGGGAGGGGGGGGAAGCATTTCAGTGTCAATGTTAGAACCAGAAGACTCACCTGGTTTGCTTGTATCTTGGGGGGGAAGAAGCGAGAGGGTGATTGCTCATGCTGTGTCTCTGTTGAGTTGCAAGTCTGAGCCTTGGAGTATTCCAGAGGTGTCAGAGGGAATAATGGAAGAGCTCTGGGGTACCCCAGTAGCATCTTTGGGGGGAGGGGGAGACACAGCTGGAGCTTTTTCAGCCTGACGAGTATTACAATGTCCTGTTGACATAGGAGTGGGGGTGGGAGATAAGGTGTGGGAAGGGGGAAATTGCATAGCAATGAAGTCATAGAGTTTTAGTTGGTGTCCATTGTAGGGGACCAACTTGTTGTGCAATTGGTCGGAATGTGTGATGGTTTGTAGGATGTGGATGAGAGCTGGGATGCCTTCAAAAGTGGAGAGATCTCCAGATTCAGCCCAACTTCCTAGAAAGGAAGAAATGAACTCTAATAAGGAGGTGAGACAATTAAGTCCCATGGTGTCATTTGTATTGGTGATGTCGATCATTGCAATGCCATCACTGAGAGTTTCACAGACTGCTGACCAATCCGTTCCATGGATTGGCTGCACTTCAACATGAGGTTGCACAGTAGAGGGGGGGGAAATGGGGGTGAAAGTTGGGATAGTTGGTAGGGGGTCAGAAGGATGGGATTCATCCCATGCATTGCCGGGAGTGGGTGGAATGAAGCCGTGAGAGGCAGCTAGGGCTTGGGCTGGAGTTAATACCCTAGATGAGGGTGCAATTTCAGGTGATAAGTCAATGCCCTCATGAGCCAGCGTGATGGAAGGGTGAATGGATTTGGGAGTTGAAAGGCCCTGAGAGCCTTCATCATTGTCTTCGTCTCTATTTTCTTTGGCTGAAGAAACAGAGGCAGTGTCATTGGTGTCTCTGAATTTCATACTCTTCTCTAGGTGATTAGAGAGAGATTGGTCAGTGGAATAAGAGCATTTAGCTCCAATAGAGAGAGAGGGTGATGGAGGCTTTCGAATGAAATCCTCGGATATGCTAAAGTCATTGAAGAGGGGGACAGAAGCCTCTCTTGGGAGTGTCGGGTTAGGCACTACACTGGCACTAGAGCGTCAGCAACAAACAATGCCAGAATGGATGCTGCTGGCAGCATTCTTGACACCTCCAAAGAAGCTGCTAGTCTCTTTGGAGTCTTTCATACTGATATAGAACGAGTTTTTTGTATTCCTTGTGCTACAAATAACTGTTCCACTGAAATGATAGTGGTAGTTACTGAGAAAGGAAGGTGTCTGCTGCACTCATATGCTGATTCCTTCGAGAAGTACACATTTCTTTCAACAGACACTTTGTGAGTATCTGGCCACCAGATTTGGATGCCATTGCTGTTCTGATCCATACCCAACCAGTGCCCCTCCCGAACTCTGCCTCCTAATTTGTCACTGCCTTCAGTCCTCACCCATACTTGTTCCCCCCATTCACACATGTCCAACAAGTCAGGTTTTTTGCCAAATAACATTTCATAGGGGGTTTTGCCATCAAGGGCCTTGGTGCTCGTCTGGTTGAGTAACCAAACAGCATGATGTGCTGCCTCTCCCCAGAGATACCATGGCAGCTGGCTTGAGTGCAGAAATGCTCTGATCCTCTCCAGGATTGTTCAGTTTCTTCTCTTAGCAACACTGTTATGCTGTGGTGTGTCATGGATGGTCAGTTTGGCATTTGTTCCTCGAGATTTGAGGTGCTTGTGAAGCTGACAGCTGGTGTATTCCCCCCCTCAATCCAAATGGAGATTTCAGATTTTGGCATCAAATTGTGTATGGCACCATGCTTCAAAGGTTCTGTATGCTTCAAAGACATCCGACTTATGGGTGATGAGTTCAAGGTGAGTGTATCAGGACCAATTGTCTGTAAACGTGACATAGTACTGACTCCCCCTCCTTGTTGCGACTGGTGCTGGTCCCCATACATTGCTGTGGATCTCTTCAGCAAACTTGGTTGCATGCTCCCCCTTTCGCTCCTTCGCTACTGGTTTCTGAGTTGCTTTGGCATATATGCAAGATGGGCAGTCAAAGTGGTTTGATGAGGTGGGGTTGTAGGAGATCCCAGTGACCATTCTTTGGTCCACTAGGGATTTGGCGGCTTCAGGGGATACATGTCCAAGGTGGCAGTGGAGTTGGTCAATGGTGATGGAGTCAGATATCACACATGCTTCTAATGGTATGTTGATCATCACTTTGTACATTCCTCGATCTGACCATGGTATTTCCACTTTTCTGGCTCCTGAGCTGTCATGAATGATGCATTGCCCATTTGCAAAGGTCACAGTATACCCTGCCTCATCTAAGTGCCCCACAGATACCAGTGTGTATCCAACCTCTGGTGCATAGAGAACATCTTTTAGTGCAATTTGCAAATTTTGGGACCCATTTGGCACATCAATCGACATGTCTCCACATCTGATTGTGTTGAAGCTTTGCTGATTTGCAGCTCAAAGAGGTTTGGGATGCATCTGGGTGAAGGTGGTGAATGTGCTGCGATATGGGGATATGTGCTGAGCTGCTCCAGAGTCAAAAATGATGATGTGATTTGCTCCAGTGGGGGTCCAATTTGTGACTACAGCAAGGACTTCACAATTAGGGTTGTATAGTGGGGAATTGGGGAATGCTTCTTCAGAGAAGGCAAATGCAATGTCTGAGTCACTCAAGTCAGCAACATTTGCTTCATCAGCCTTCTTGCCTGAGCTCATCTCTGCCTTCTTGCCTGAGTCTGCCTCTGCCAACTTCTTCTTCCATTTGGGGCATTCATGTTTCCAGTGGTTTGGGTCACCACAATCAAAACACCCTCCTTTGCATTTCTTCTTCTGCTTCTGATGGCCCTGATCATTGACTGACATGGCTTCATCAGGTTCCCCTCGAATCTTTTGCCACAAGTTTGCTGATCAGTGGATGCATATGTGATCCCATTCATCTGATATCATGGTGGACAGATAGTCGGGCACAATGGTGTGTCCAAGGTGTGCATGGAGTCAAGCTTGTGACAGTTGGCTAGATGCCCATGATGTGAGGTGGTAGGGAATTCCACAAAGTATAGTACTCCAATAGTCATCATCAGAAATGGTAATGCCCATGCCCAATAGCTCCTGCTGTCTCACACACAACCCATGTAAGAAGGCCCAAACATCACCATCCTTGGGGCATTTAGAGTCAAGGAATTGCACTCACATCTCTGTCTGGTTGAAGGCACTCTTGTAGGTAAATTTGCATGTTATTGCTTCCCACACCTCCCATGCTGTCGCAAGCTGTTCAGTGAGGATGAAAATCGTGTCAGGTAGTCACTGCACAAGTAAGGAACAACATATTTCTTTGTTCCTATCCCACTCACATATTTCCTGCTCAGTCCCAACTGGCAGCTCAGTAGACTTGGATGAATCCCCCCCTTCTTCACTGTCTGCTAAATGTTGCTTGGCAGCTTTTGCAGGTACAGGTCATGGTGTAGTGCCATCAAAGTGCCCCCACAGTCATTTGCCTCAGACTACCATGCAGAACTTAAGGGAGAAGACAAGCCAGTTGCTCCCATTTTCCTCAAGGTGTGGAACAGATGCAGGAAGGGAATCAATTGCAATGGATGCAGACATGGGAGGTTAATGAGTGGACAAGTTCAGTTAAATGACTGTGTATGTGGGTCAGGGCCCATAACCTGAAAGAATGAGAGACTCAGTACCTCATACACAATACGAGAACTATATTATAGTAACTACCTGAAAGAACAAGAGACTACAAGCATATTAGTGTATGGTAATGAGAGTAGTACTTGGAGCTACTCACCTCAGTACCTCGTATGCAATACAAGAACTGAGGTGACATGTCAGCCAACTATGCTTAAGTAGTGACTATGCTAAGGGTCCTCTGATCTATCTACAGGTCAATTACATCATAAGTATAACTAGAGTAAATGATCCTCATGCTCTAAAGGCATGATGGGCAGGACATTCAGATCACCATGTGTTTGTCCTAGACCTGAAATCTAACACACAAACCATACAAAGTCTGTACCATCATGTTTGAATAATTTCTGTGCATCCCACTCAAACTGTGGGGCAAGTTTCTTATTTTTGACAAGGTTGGGGGCCCATTGCCAAAGATCCAAACAATAGAACAGGAATGATTCCTTGAACACAAGATGTTCTGCTGTAATTACATATTTTTCATACTAAAAAGACATAAAACTAAGTCAAGACAACACAAGAAATAGAAAACTAGCATACTTGACTGAACCACACAGCACTCTGACTCCAGTGATGGCACAGATCAGCATGGCTGGAGATTGAGAACTTGTCCTCCCCATTATTACAGCATTGAATGATCTTGATGAGCTGCTCAACCTGCCTATGTGTGAGGTTTGATTCAAGTGTGAGCTGGGCAAACTCAAAGTCTGAGCAAGTATTGAAAGGCTTCCATGGCTCAGAAGTGGGTAGCTTAGTTGGGGTAGCAGGAGTTTCCTTGCAGACAAAATCTTCAAAAGGTACAATTCAGGTTGGGCATTCTGAGAACAGATGGTATTCAACCTTTATATCATCTCCTCTAGGGGTTGGAGTTGAGGGGGCAGAGAGCATCTCTGGTTCTAGTTCTATTTATCAGCAAGTCTGGTTCTCAATCAAGGTGTGAGATAACCATCTAACCTTGTGTGCCAGGAGGATGAATTTGTTGTGTCACTGTAGAGTGCTGGGTTGTCATTCGATGGAAAGATGGATCTTTCCAGGCAGCCTATAGGTGGTGGTCCATTTTCTTCAATGCTGAGTCCTTACTTGCAGCAGCAATGGCTAGATCATGTCAGCACGAGATTCTGCAGGTGCAGGTGTGGTTTCTTACTCTTCTCCAGAAGCTGTTGGCACTTGAAAGCCTCAGCCCTGGCAGCATGGGCGAGATGGTCCTTCATTGGGCAGGAATTGACATGGTGGCCATAACCCTTTGGCTTCAGGCTCCTTGAATAGTATGGGCATGGGTTGTTGGTTTCACCAGGTGTCTCTTTAGGCATTGTCAAGAGCATATGGGCCAGAGAGTGACTGGAAGCAGTAAAGAGACAATATAATAAGACCTTTGTGTTGTAGCAAGGTCAGCCAAGTGTCTTGGTAGTAACCACCACTGGAGGGAGGAGTTGAAAGGAGCCTTCCGACATGGCAGGGAGCATCCTGGTGTAACACATTGTAATGCAGCAAAGGTGGTGAGGTCCTTGGACTGGAACCTGTTGCAACGAAACCTGGAATATTACATAAGTTGTAATATCTCTGTTTTTGTTGCAAGCTGCTTTTACACCCCGCCAGGCATCTTAATGCATCTTAACAGCTGCTATAACTCAGACAGCATTGTAATGTTTTCCAGGAATTTCTGACATCGTGTTCTGCAAGTTGCTGTAAATGTCTGCCATGTCACTACCTCCTTCAACCACCCATTTTGTTCATCCACCCGCCATCTGCAAACTCAGCAAAGACCAGATCCTTTACCTTTTGGAAAAAGCAAAGGAAAAAACACTGTCGAATCTTTCAGAATTGTTTGTGGCATCCATTGCACAGGCTCTCAGTTTGACCCAGGTTCCTTGTGTCCTCTGGGGTCACTATCTTCATAATGTCCATGGCGTACCATCTATCATTGGTGTAGCTATCCCCCTATCAAGAAATTTCTAGACCCTGAACTAACGAACAATCCGCAAGTTGATCTTCCCAAGCTGCCTCACATCCCGAGACTGAGCCACTCAATTGGGAGTAGAAATGCATCTTAGTTCCTGGCCATCCACTATGTATGGATCAAATCTGTTGGGGGGACTGATAGTCCACAACCACCTTGCCCAGCTTGTTGGTTGTGAGCTTCGCTCCATTTGGGGAAGCTTCGCCTGGGCAAGGTTTTGTCGACCTCTCAGCCACCCCAAACACTCAGGTCCTGTCAACGGCTTCTACCTTGCAGTGAGTTCTCCTTGCTAGTCCCCTCTCTTTGTGTCCTTTCTCCAGAACTCCCTGCTTGCCGGTCATGTGTCCAAATCTGAGACACCCCTCCCGGCTTCGCTGTGATGGACTGTCACAACTGCTCACACGTGTCCGTGCTTACTTTCCTGTGCTTATCCGATGTCCGAAAATCCAATATCTGATGTTCTGATTTCACATGACTCCGATCCGCTTGTTCCATTGATGGATTTCCATCCGCCCTGTTATCCAAACAGGCAGGTGTACACACTCGGTTGCTCACGACCACTGCAATGAGTGTTGTTCATTCGCTTTTCCTTTATCATCTCGGATCCTTTACCCTTGCCCCGGTCCATTTGTTCCTTGCTTCCGTTCTACATTTTATTACATTCTGAACAGCCTCCTTTCCATTCCGCCTCCATACCTGTACCTTCTGCATGCTTCTAGTTTCTGCTTTACCTCTGAAATGTTTTACCCATTTGTACTCACTTTTGTTCTCCAGTTATTTTCCTGTTCCCCATTTCTGGTTCTCGATGCGTATTTAAGTGTAGTAGTTTCCTGTATCCATTTCCTCAGTCTGAATATCAACTTCGTTAACCTCTTCCTCCTCTGTTCTGCTCATCAGTCCTCTGGGTCATCTTCCGACCACTCCTGCTGCTTGTCCACACTCTGTCTCTCGTTCCCTCCACCTCCAGGTTCCGCCTCTGTCCAAATCAGACCAACGCAATACTGGAAGGGCACAGCATATAAGCTGAGGCCGAGGTCCGCTCCCTGACACCCTAGGCACCCATCCGGAATGTAACAGTATATTCAGACTCTGACTTCTGGTATTGCCATTTTTTCTATGACTACCGGAACTATTACTTGTGCCACCACTCGTTCACAGAACATCACTATCCCCACTCATCTGCTTCCTTCGGGCACTCGTTGCTGCTCCTCCGCTGCTGCTTTTGGCTCCTCCACTCCCCGATTCCCCACATCCCGTTCCAACTCTTGAACTCTTAGTGCTACAACCAAAGAGCCACTCATGGACCAAGAGCCCAACGACTGGGAACTCACTGAACACCAGTCCGAGGATGTTACAGAGCCCCAACTGGACAATAGAGAATCCTGCGTCCCCGATGACACTCAAGATGAACTCGAGTACTATGACCTGCCCAATGACCTGAATCCGGCCGACAATGCTGAAGGTCGGGATGATGGTCAGGGTGGTGGTGGTCCTCCAGGCAACAACCCCAGTGACGGTAATGGTCCAAGCGACGACAATGGTGATAGCAAACCTGAAGCCTGTGGTGCTCAGGAACCTCCCGAGGATGATGGTATGCGTTTTATGAGAGTCATGGAGAGACTCGCCCATGGTATTGAATCCAGCATACACAACCGATCTGTTCCTTCTCCTCCCATCATGCATCCTGAGAAGATCCAGGCAAAGGAACCTGACACCTTTGATGGATCTAAGCCACACAAGCTTCCGGATTTCCTTTTCCAGTGTTGCATCTATTTTAGGATGAACCCGCAACTTTTCCAAATGGAGACCGCAAAGGTTAATTTCACCATTTCTTATCTTTCTGGGTCGGTGTGCCAATGGTTCCAGACCATCTTGGACTCAGAGCCAGATTGGGATCAGATCCCATGGTACACCGACTGGAAACTCCTCTCTGACAAACTCAATCTCTATTTCAGTGCCATTGACCCCATCACTGAAGCTGCCAAGGAACTCGAAAACCTCACCATGGCTAACAGGTCGCATATCTCCAAGTATAATGTCGAGTTCGCCCATCTCGCTGGTCTCCTCAAGTGGCCCGACTCTGTCCTCTGCCATCGCTACTACCATGGTCTTCCAGACCAAATCCAAGATGCCCTCATCTCGCTTCTGAATGGCAAACCCACCTCCTATGCTGACATGTGCGCTGCTGCAATGTGCATTGACAATCGCTACTGGGAACACCAATGCAAGAAGAGCCAGGCTGGTAACCGGTCTACAGCACTCCACAACAAACAGGAGTCTCCACAACATTCCTCCGACAAGGGCAAGGGCAAGAACCCGCCTCTGACTGCCAAATCCGGCAACAGCAATAACTCCACCAATGCACCCCAGCAGTCTGGTAAAGGGTTCCATTCTGCCAAGCCCACTCCATCTACCAATCAGCCTTCGTCTTCATCCTCGTCTTCATTTCCGCCCAAGTCGCTCTCCAACAAGCTCGGAAAGGATGGTAAGTTGACCCCCCAGGAATGCTAGCGTCACATTGACAACAAGTTATGTCTCTTTTGTGGTGAACCAGGTCATCGGGTTGACAACTGTCTGCAGAAATCCACTAACAAGGCTAAGGCTCGCAAGGCCACTGTGGATGCCCCTCCTGCTTCAGGTCCCCCTTCAGAGGGCTCAAAAAAATAGAGGGCAGTCCTCAGGACTCCACACAGACTGGGGGCTGTGTTGATCTCCTCTGTGCACCAGGGAGTTTCTGCCTCAATGCATCCGCTCTTTCCAACCCTAATGCTTTGTATCTCAAATTCACTTTGTCTCTATTTTCTTCTCCTTCGTCCGACTCTCCTTTCTTCATCACCATGCTTGTTGACAGTGGTTCTACTCACTGTTTCATCGACTCCAGTTTAGTGCACAAATTCAACATTCCGACTTTGTCTATCGCTCTGGTGGAACTTCGCTTGTTTGATGGCTCCTCAAATTCCTTTATCACTCAGTCCACTTCACTTCCTGTAACCTTTGATACCAGTGAATGTATGAACCTTGACCTGTATGTCACCCGGCTTGATTCTGCTTGTTCAGTGGTTCTAGGACATGACTGGCTCACCCGCCACAATCCGTCAATTGATTGGGTTTCAGGCTGTATCACTTTCCGTGCCCCTGACAATGCAAATCTCGCACCCTCTGTTTCCATATGCATGTCCTCCATTTCCGTGGAGTCACTTACCACTGTTCTGGATCCGGCTTCATCTCCGACTCCGTTCTCTGACTCCACTCCCTTCTCTCCCGCGAAGCCTGACATCCATCTCATCAATGCTGCAGCATTCATGCATGCTTTGCGTCTTCTGGGTTCATACCGCTTCGCCCTTAATCTCCACTCCGCTGCTGTATCTGCTTCTGCTGCCTCCACTGAAGAGCCTACTGACCTTTCCAAAGTTCCTGCCGAGTATCATGAATTTGCCAACGTTTTCAGCAAAGCCCGTGCTGACTCCCTTCCTCCGCACCGTCCTTTTGACCTCAAGATTAATCTAGAGGAGGGTGCTTCTCCCCCAGTCGGAATGATTCATTCGTTATCACAGGTCAAGCTGGAAGCACTCCGAGAGTTTATTGATGAACATTTGTCAATAGGCTTTATCCGTCCCTCCACCTCTCCACATGGTGCCCCTGTTCTTTTTGTCAAGAAGAAAGATGGATCCCTCTGACTTTGTGTCAATTTCCGAGGCCTCAACCGTATCACCAAGAAGGATCATTACCCACTTCCTCTCATTTCCAATCTCCTCGACTCACCCCGCAAGGCCCACATTTATATGAAGATTGATCTCCGTCACACTTATCATTTGGTCTGGATTGCTGAAGGAGATGAATGGAAGACTGCATTCCGAACCTGCTACGGCTCGTTTGAATGGCTCGTCATGCCTTTTGGTCTTACCAATGCTCCTGCTGCTTTCCAACAATTCATGAATGATATCTTCAAGGATTTGCTTGATGTGTGTGTCACTGTCTATTTGGATGACATCCTGATCTATTCCGACAACCCGTCCGAGCACTGCAAGCATGTCCGGGAGGTTCTTAAACATCTTCGTGAAAATGGTCTTTATGCATGCGCTGATAAATGCGAGTTCAACTCCGATACTGTTGAATACCTTGGTTACATTCTATCTCCCGAAGGTCTCAAGATGTCCGAGGACAAGGTCAAGATCATCCAGGAGTGGCCCGAGCTGAAGAAGGTTAAAGACATTCAGTCTTTCCTTGGGTTTGCAAATTTCTACCACCGTTTCATCCATGCGTACTCCGACATCGTTGTTCTGCTTACCCATCTCACCCAGAAAGGTACTACATGGAATTTCGGTGATGAAGCCCATAAATCGTTCAACACCCTCAAGGAAGCCTTCACCACTGCTCCAGTTCTCACTCATTGGATCCCCGACTCCCAAATCATCATCAAGACTGACGCTTCTGACTATGCCCTAGCTGCAATTCTCTCCATCGTCACTCCAGATGGCGATATACATCCCATAGCATTCCACTCCCACACATTTTCCACTTCCGAGCTAAATTACAACACCCATGACAAGGAACTTTTGGCGATCTTCAAAGCCTTCCGCATTTGGCAACATTACCTCAAAGGCTCCACTCTTCTGATAGACATTGTCATGGATCACAAGAACCTCGAGTATTTTTGTACCACAAAGGTTTTGACCCAACGCCAAGCCTGCTGGTCCAAATATCTTTCCCAATTCAACCTTGTCATCTGCTTCCGCCCTGGTCACCTCAGAACAAAACCGGACGCTTTGACTAGACGATGGGATGTCTACCCTAAAGGGGGGAATAGTGACTACTCAGTGGTCAATCCGCACAATTTCCGGCCCATATTCACTCAAGAACAGCTTGCTGCATCTGTCCGCACTACCTACCTCTACACTCTGACCCTTCGTGCTGCTGTGGTCATGGATACATTTAAACTCCATTCCGATATCCTCACTGCCCTTCCTAATGACCTGATTGCAGCTGAGCACCTCACTAACCCCAAAGGACGTTGGTCTGTAGATTCCGATGGCTTCTTACGACTTGATGACAAGATCTATGTACCCGACTCTGACAACCTCCACCTCCACATCTTGCAGTACCACCATGACCACACTCTAGCTGGTCATTTTGGCCAGAACAAAACCCTAGAACTAATCTGACGCGATTATATGTGGCCTGGTATCTGAGACTTTGTCAAGGAGTTCTGCAAGAGTTGCGTGACATGCATGCGATCCAAACCTCAATGTCATCAGCCGTATGGGAACCTCAAGCAGCTTCCGATCCCCGAACACCCCTGGGACTCAATTTCCATGGACTTTATTGAGAAACTTCCCTCCTCCTCCAGTTATGACACTATCCTTGTAATCATTGACCACCTCACGAAGCAAGCAATCTTTGTTCCGATGCATGATACCATCACTTCCACTGAGTTCACCTGATTATTTGTCCTACATGTATTTTCCAAGCATGGTGTTCCTTCACACATTACCTCTGACCGTGGTTCTGAGTTCATATCACACTTCTTCCGTTCCCTTGGTCAAGCTCTCGACATGAAGCTTCACTATATTTCTGGATACCATCCCGAAGGTGACGGACAGACAGAACGAACTAACCAGACCTTGGAACAGTACCTCCGCATTTATTGCAACTACCAACAGGACAACTGGGCCGAACTCCTCCCGATTGCCGAGTTTGCATTCAACAATGCCCCAAGTGCAACTACAGGTATCTCTCCCTTCTTCACGAACAAAGGTTACCATCTGAATATCACTGTTCATCCTGAACGTGATCTTGCTTCTGCCCATGCCCGACAATTCACTGTGGACCTTGATGAGCTTCATACTACTCTGAAATCTGAGATTGCTCACGCCCAGTGTAGATACCAAGTTTCCGCCGACTCCTGTCACCTTCCGGCTCCCAATTTCAAGGTTGGAGACAAGGTATTCATCAAAGTGCAATTCTTCCATACTACAAGGCCTTCAAAGAAGCTTTCCAAGAAGTACCTAGGTCCCTACGAGATCATCTCCCAGGCCAGCTCGCACTCGTTCACAATCTGACTACCCGATTCCATGTGTGCTGTCCATCCCGTCTTCCATGTTTCTATGCTCGAGCCTGCCACTCCGAACCCAATTCCAAATCGTACTGAACCTGCTCCTGCACCCGTTATTATCGACAGCAAACCCAAATATGAAATTGCTCGGATCATTGACTCGAAAATTGATCATCGCAGGGCATGCAAGTTATTGTACAAGGTTATCTGGTTAGGTTATGAGGATACTGACGAGGAATCCTCCTGGCTACCCGCTATGGAGCTAGAACACGCCGCTGAACTTGTAGCTGACTTCCATGCTGCTTATCCCACAAAGCCTGGTCCTCTTTCTGCTCTCTCATTTTCACGCTAAGTTTCCTTTTCTATTGTTCTTTCTTAGTTTCCAATTTTCATTTTCATTTTCATTTTCTTATTGTCACACTTCCCAGGACCAAGACAAAATGTTTATTCATACTCGCAAACATTCCGATGACAATGCAATACTACATTTCAAGAAAATGAATGAACTACGCAGAGGGCACTAGGAGGCGAGGGGACTCACAGGCCCTTTCGGACCTGCCTTGACAAACCTCCTCCATGTCCCTCCGGATCCTCCTGATGACGCACCAGCTCAAGATCCCGCATCATTTCCATGTTCCACTCCATCATCGTCCGCATTGCTTCCATCACCTCCGTGTTCCAATCCATCGCCTCCACTGTCCGATCCATTGAGTGCATGATAGTCCGCTGCAGTGATTGATTCGACTCGATGCCCTGCTCCAGAGTGGTCTGCAGACGGTCAATTGCCTGCTGATTCTGGTTGTGTGATTCCTGCATCATTGCCAGCTTGTTGGAGAACCACTCGATTGTAGAACCGAGGTATTTCATCTCCTGTGCATGTTGGCGGGATTGCAGAGATGAGGGGGACTATCGGATTTCATCAGCTTTGATCATTCCCTGTACTGGATGCACTCACCAGAGACAGCTCCTGCCCGGCTTCGGCCTCCTCGTGCTGAGGACTCTTAATTGGTATCAGAGCTGGCTGAGAAAACGATGATGGGGTCCAAGCGACCACTGAAGAGCTCGACGGAGTCCACGCCATCGTAGATGTAGGTGGCAAGAAGGCCGGAGTTGTTAACCTGACTGGATTTCCAAAACCACTCCTCCCAGAGCTCGACACTGTGCCTGATGTCACTCCTGAAGCCACCGACGATCCCCCAGTTTTCTTCCTAGGCGCAGGCAGCACTGTTGACCTCATACCCCCAGATAGATTGCACCTGATGTGTCCCCACTTGCACTCATTACAGGCCGTCCCCAGATACCTGCGACACACCAGTCCCTTCTCTGAACACCTCTTACACGGCACTGGCAGGATACCTCCCTCACCCACTCCCAAGCTTGAACCACCCAATTGCGAAGGCATGGGCGGAACCACGACATGCGACATTGTAGGACCCGATGGAACTACTTGTTGCAAACTCCGTAATGCCCACTGACCGATTTGCACACTTGGAGCTGATGTATCTGGCCCTTCATCATCATCTTCCTCCTCTGGACTTTCCGCTCGTTTACTCTTCGACTTCTTCTTCGTCTTTTCCCACACAGCTGCTTGACTACCTTCTGACTCCCGACAATGCTTGCTCGCATCTCCACTTTCACTCGCATCAACTTCCATAGCTGCCGAGGACTTGTCCAGGAACCCGAGCATCACACGTTGCTCCAGGGTGAGCTTGCTGAGGTCGACAGTGACTTGGCTGGGCTGGGAAGGCATGAGGGTATGAAGGGAAGGCTGGAACAAAAATTTTTTTGATGAGTTCCGATCTGGATACATGTTTTGATGACTCCTGATCACTTAGGCTTCATTTCCGAGTCAGCCGCCTCAAGGCCTCGAGGGCTCGGCCTTAAGGGGGGAATACTGTCACAACCGCTCGCGCACGTCCGTGCTTACTTTCCCACACTTATCCGATGTCCAAAAATCCGATATCCGATGTTCCAATTTCGCACAACTCCAATCTGCTCGTTCCGTTGATGGATTTCCGTCCGCCCTGTTATCCGAACAGGCGGGTGCATGCACTCGGTCACTCACAACCACTGCAACGAGTGTTGTTCATTCGCTTTTCCTTTATCGTCTCGGATCCTTTACCCTTGCCCCGGTCCATTTGTTCCTTGCTTCTGTTCTATGTTTTATTACATTCCAAACAGCCTCCTTTCCATTCCACCTCCATACCTGTACCTTCCGCACACTTCTAGTTTCTGCTTTACCTCCGAAATGTTTTACCCATTTGTACTCGCTTTTGTTCTCTGGTTATTTTCCTGTTCCCTGTTTCCGGTTCTCGACGCATATTTAAGCGTAGTAGTTTCCTGTATCTGTTTCCTCAGTCTGAATATCAACTTCGTTAACCTCTTCCTCCTCTGTTCTGCTCGTCAGTCCTCTGGGTCATCTTCCGACCACTCCTGCTGCTCGTCCGCACTCTGTCTCTCATTCCCTCTGCCTCCGGGTTCTGCCTCTGTCCAAATTGGACCAACGCAATACCAGAAGGGCACAGCATATAAGCTGAGGCCGAGGTCCACTCCCTGACGCCCTAGGCACCCGTCCGGAACATAACACAGACGCCTGCCTGCACCACACTCATCACACGCCTATCATTATCACACATTTAATATCACATAGATTCATTTTACAATATTATATCCCACTCTCCGGTAGTCCTCTTCCCTCATACTCCTTGTGTTGTTCCTCTCCCATGTAACATTCCCACCTGCCTGCACACACAGTTATAACATAGCGACGTCATATTAGCCTGGTCGCATATAAAATTTATGGCCGAGGTTGAGCATTGGTCATGTGATAAATGCCAGTCGTGTTCTCCAAGTTGTTGTTGAACTCTCTATTTCTATACCGCTACAAGCAAACCTACTGCTAAAATGCGGTGGGCATATGCTGAGCTAACAGATTATCTATGCCCTTTGCGGGGTGGTATCTACTGATAATATAAAGAGGTTCTGAGGTGATATGTGGAGGGGTCTGGTAGAGAGGGGACGTTCTCCAAGTCATGTCTCAGGCCTTAGGAGTCACGAGTGCCAACAAAGCCTGTGGGGCAGGCTAATTTGCTCCTCGCCATGGCAGTCCAGATCCTTTCCGACCTGCATCTGGAGGCTCCAAAAGCCTACGATATCTTCGAGATCGTCCCGAAAGCACCCTACCTGGCACTGCTTGGCGACATCGGCAACGTCGTTTCACACAAGGACGATTATCTTGCCTTTTTGACTCGACAGCTCAACCAGTTCCGCGCTGTGCTACTTGTCCCTGGGAACCATGAAGCGTATCATTCGAACTGGCCTGACACTCTGGCCATCCTTCACACCTTCGAACAGGACGTCCACAAAAACACGTCACTGGGAAAGTTTGTCCTGCTTGACCACGCAGTCTTCTGGCTGCCAGGCACCAATGTCGCCATCCTAGGCTGCAGCCTTTTTTCTTTCATCCTGCCCGAAAGTCATATGGCGGTTAGCTTCGGGCTTAACGACTTTTTCCAAACCAGCGATTGGGACGTCGGCATGCACAACGAGGCCCATAAGCGGGATATTGCCCGGCTTAATGCGCAAGTCGCAGACCTTGAACACACGAACGTCAAGATCATGATCTTGTCGCATTGGAGCCCATCGAAGGATGTTCGTGCAATCGAGCCGAGGCACGCTGCGAGTCCAATCACGAGTGCCTTCTCGACAGACTTATCCAAGGAGGCATGCTTTAAAAGTGATAAAGTCAAAGTTTGGGCACTTGGGCATACACATCATAACTGCGATTTTACGGTTGAGCGGGAGGGTGGTGCTGGACCGTTGAGGTTGCTTGCAAACTAGAGGGGATATTACTTTGCCCAGGCTGAGGGATACGACAGGGAGAAGATAGTTGATGTATGAGCGAGGCGACCAATACAATATAGATTGGAATATGCAGAATGGCCAGGACATGTGGATTGATGAGGAAGGGGATGTGAGATTTTCGGGAGTGCAAATGCTATCGTTGATCACCTCTCGACCACTTTACGGATGTGTACGCCCTTCGTAGGGACTCCACCCCTATTTCTCCTTTCTTTATTTCTCTTTGCCTCCGTTGGCCGAGTGATTCTACTTTATATTACTTCAGCCGACGTGTTGGGACGTGGTCGCGTGCTAGGACTTGAGGAACAAACAACAAAAGTGAGACATTATGTAATCAGAGTGAGATTTAGAACTTTATCAACGTGACGGCTCCGTGACAAGAAACATTATCTTTTTTTTTTTTTTTTTTCTGGTCAATTCTATTCTGGTCAGTGCCAGTGCGGCCATACAACGTTGAACCGCGGGAAGCGTCTACGCTATCCTATTAACCGGTGCCCGATCACAGTC